>JAQGBB010000353.1:0-20625 GCA_034691745.1 Prismatolaimus dolichurus
GATTTGCGAAAAACTACGGTGTTTGAGCGAACATAATTAAAAATAAAAGTCAGAGAGAATTATTTGTTTTTTAATGTTTGAGAAAAATTTTCTCACTCATTTTTTTAAATAATCAGTTCGCATTAATTATCTTAAAAAAGTGAGATCTATTGTGCTGACTGGTTGATCCAGGGGTAATTTCAGCAACTATTTTCTCTAAATGGTGCGGGTGCAAAGCGCGTTCCTGCTCTGGTCTCAGCGAACGTAGACACGTACTTACATACATACTTACATACATACATACGTACGTTGGAGCGTGTTTGAGCGGACATAATTATTTTTTATAAATAAGTGAGAAAATTTTTCTCCCATTTTTTAATAAATTTTGTTTTACTTTTAATTATGTCCGCTTAAACGCTTGGTATGAAACCCATAAAGTATTACAGTTAGGCTTTCGTCATCTTGCGCTTTATTTTGCTAGAAAAAGCGAATTTGGATACAAATTTAAAACCTCTATTTAGACAGGTTTTTGCATCCAGGAAAAGTTTGGCGCAAAATAACAAATCTACGAGTTTTATCGTTGTTCGTCTGACTGATAGCTGCAAGGTCCGCATATACTCGATTGAATTTTTGAATACACATCTGACATAGGATGTATTTTTCAAAGTTGATGTTGCGTTTACCGCAAAGTCAACGTGTTGTACATACGTCATGAGAGCTAAAACGTACATAGCACGCTCGCACAGCATGCATACACGCCCACAGTATTTGTACAACATTTGAATGCCGATTGTTTGTTTTCGTTTTTTTTCATTGCTTTGTCGTTGTTTTTAATGCAATGAACTTTGTTTTTGTGACACAAAGGCGACAAAAAACGACCAATCAGAATCAAACAATGAAACACAACAGCCAATCAGCCGTAAGACAAACAGATCACGTTAGTGCTCAAATCGGTCCTCTCGTTCAAACGTTCAGCCGTTCAAGCTCGCCCATCAGCGAGCGAAACATCTGAAGAACGTTCATCGTCTCGACAACGAGCATCGCCGACGAAAGCGCACCCGTACTCAACGGAAACTGCAGAAGAAAAACGCAAAAACCGTTCTCAGACAAAACGCGTTTGCAATCAAAAAAATTCTCGAAACAAAACACGTTTTGACTGCACGTATCGCGGCGTGCGTCCGCGACTCAGGAACGCAAAAGTTGGCGACACAAAGATTCAGAATATTCGCTATGCAGAAGTTGGAGCATAAAAAAATCGATAAATCAATAATTTCTATAAAAACTCGATAAAATTGCACAGCGTCAAACTGATACTGAATCGACCGAAAGCGCGTCTATCTTCTCAGTGCTCATCGAAGTTTTTCTCATCTGATCGTCGCCATGAAGGGGACGGCCATCCGAATTAGCATGGCAGAAAACATCACAGAAGACAGACGAGTTCGGTCGAACCACAGCGAGACGACCCGCCAAACCATTTAACAAAAAATAAATTTCAAAAATGCAAAATTATAAATGCCCCGACGTGCCGTACCGTGGATCTTAATAACACCATCGCTAAAGCACGATTTTAGCCGATCCGCATCGTCGCCCTCAAAAATGCATTGCAGTAGCTGGAAAGCAAAAAATCGATAAAATTTAGCATTCAAAAATCGATAAAATCTCTCCGCATACCAATTGGCGAGAACTTCGCGTTATCGCGTCAGATGCCCTTCTAGGTGAAACACTCGGCGTCAACCGGCCGTGGCGGGCAGTCGTGAAACTGCGAAAAAAGTCGATAAATCATAAAAAAATTCACCAAAAACTTGAGTGCCCCTTACTTTCAATTTCTGATCGCGAATAGGGTCCCATTTCAGTGCCGCATGTTAGACTAAAATTAAAGTGTAAAGAGAGTTGAATAACGTTGTCACGCACTTTTGCCAAACCGAGTAAATTCAGTCTAATAGACTTTCAGCAAAAAATAATAAGCTTCAAGTTAAAATTGTTTTTATTTTTTTGCTCAGTTTTCTTTTCTCAATTTTCATTTTCAAAAAAGCAACACTGTTTTAAAGGTAAATTTTTATGATTTCACACATTTTTACAACACCCTTGATTTTTTAAATAAAAATCAAGTTTAAGAATATTAACTAAAACAAAAACAATATTTGCAACCATTTTCTTCAAAAAAATTAATTTTTTATTATTCATTTTTGCTAATTTTAAATCCGTCCAGATTAGTGAGAAATTGGTAAGTCGAAATGAAAATTGAATAGGCAACGATAAAACACATAGGAAATCGCAGTTGATAAATCGATAAATAACTCAAGACAAGCGATGTCGGACGAACACCACAGAATTAAAAAACACTCCCCAAAAATTCTCCAATTTCACAATCATTTGCCTACCTTAGCAAGCAAGACTTGGCGTTTTGCATTCGCGATACGTAGGCGCGTCGATGTTCACAACTGTTCACAATATCGAACTCCAGTTCGTAGTCCGTTTGCTTTATAATGCCACTCTTGATCGCCTAAAACGCACATGCAATGACAAAAAATCAATAAATCGATTATTGGCTAAAACAAGTGCGCAAGGAAAACGTCATTATTTTTGGCCCAATTTTCCCCACTCACGTCAATGTATTCGTCGTGATACAACAGCTCCTCTTCGGTTGGCGTGTCCGGAAAGTCCGTACCGCTTGCCTGAAGAAGACAAATCAATACAACCAAAAAAAGTTTGTGCAGTATAAACTACGTATCTTACTCTTCATCAGCTAGCGTAACACGGAGCACTTCCTCCTCCTCCTCCTCTGCCCCGTCACTGACTGAGGCAAACAGCTCGGCCGCAGAGGCAGCCGCTTCACTTTGCGCTCGTTTAACTTTTGCGTGGCATATGGAGCCGGAGTTTGATCCTAAACTTTCAACAAATTCAACAAAATTTCGGCGTGATTGCCGACAAATTCAGTCAATGGTCCTATTTTTAGCTCGTGGACATCAGCAAACTTAAAATTGCCAGCAAACTTAGCAAAGTGTCAGTTCCAGCAAACTCAATGTTCCCAGCAAAGTGTCAGCTACATAGTTTACCATCAAATATGCAATTGCGGCCTCATCGGTAGTTAATATGTGCGCGCTACAGCGTACGTAGGTACGGACACACTTGCTGCGGCTAACCTACAAGGTACGTGCTAGCTGCTCGAAGCGTACACGTAGCTTTCCACCGCATAGGCTTAAGTACTTACTAGGGAATACGTACTCGTTTGTCACTGCTAAAATGGGTAACTTTGAAGCAGTGTGAAAGCAGATTTCGTTCCTTAAGATCGCTTTTTCGGCATAAATTACAAAATCGAAGCTGTGAGGTATAAAACGTAACCAACGACCGCGGACTGGTTAAAAAGCCGATTTGCAGACGTATCTGTTTTGATAACACACATCGGTTTTTAATCTAGCTCGATATAAAAGCTGCTAGTGCACGTTCAATTTCCTTTCAACTACGTACTGCAGCTACAAATTTTTTGCCGCTATCCGCCGACAAGACGCTTGCGGCAGAAGCCCAACCAGCAAGGCAGTGCGGAAGCGACCAAGATGAACAGAACGCCAACGGCTACCGAGAGTGCGGCGGTGAAGTCGATGTCAAGGGAAGGAGTTATAGGGGTACCAGCTGAAGCTCTTCGCCAGCCGTGCGCATTTTCTCCTTCACCTCATCGCTTGGGACGCCGACGTCTGCAGCGCCAAAGATCGCCAACAGATTCGTGATGCGCGCTTCGCCAATCACGATTCTGACGTTCGCAGCGCTGAAGCTAAGGCCATGACTGGCTTGAACGATTTGTCGTCGAACGCCGCTCTGTTTACTCGACATGCCGGCTCACTCAACCGTAAAAATGTATGCTATGAGAGATTTTTTAAATTCTTAGTAACAGGTGTTTACCTCAGCAGCATAAGCCTCGTAGCTCGCATAAAGGAGGACTTGCACGCTTGACAACTCGAACTCTAAGAACTTATGTTAAAAAGGATTTTTAGTCTTTTGGGAACGGGCGCGTACCTCGGTGGCATAGGCCGCGTAGGCCACATGCGAGGGCTCGCACCCTTTGAAAACTGCCAGCGTAAAAATTCATGTTAGGAAAAATTTTTTAGATCTTTAGACACGAGCGCGTACGTCGGCGTAGCTTACATAAGGGAGGACTTGCTTCCTTGGAAGAGCGGGCGTGCCGAAAAATCTGAAAATCCGTCCTGACAAATTCTTAGGCTGCGTGATATCCAAGGGTGCTAGTCCTCGCTTAGGTGAGCTACGTGGTCTAAAACGCTGAGGTATGCGCCCGTACCCCAAAATCTAAAAATCCTTTGAAACAAAATTTTAGAGTTTGAGTTTTTCAAAAGTGCGAGTCCTCATTTTCACGAGTTGCGTGGCCTATGCCGCTGAGTTGCCCAACGGTGCGAGTCCTCGCTTATGTGAGTAATGCGGCGCAAACCGACAAGGTACGCACCGTGCTCAGCAATCTAAAAACCCTTTCTCACATAAATCAGAGTTCCTACGCCACTGACTAAAGAAGACTCATCCACGGCCCCTGAATAAGATTTACTTCGTTAAGTCCAAAAACCCAATTATCTGGTCCCTTGTTGATGTAATCTGCTCGCATTTGGTTGACCGCGTTTGCCGCTTCTACCTCTATGCGGAAGTAGTCGTTAGGACTGAAGTGCGGATTCATGCCCGCGAACATGGACCGGATGAAGCTCCCTCCTCGAAGAGCCGCACTTTTACGCTCCTCGAAAGGCTTGTGATAGTCAAACCACGAGATTTTTTGTTGGAGACGGGCCTTGCAAAACTCGACCGGTGACCTGGTCGACATTGATCACTCTGCCATTGAGCAAAATTGGTATGCCGCTAGTTAGTTCGCATGGCTCAAGAAAACCGGTTTGCATAATGATCATAGTTGTCAAATCGGGAATCCACTGCGTGCTCGGCCGTTCATTGTGTAGTTGATTGATATTCCTCGAGTGCACTTGTCTTCGTTTGCCTTCACCAATGCGAAAGTTTCAGTCAAGGTGTATAACCAGATCACGAAATATTTCTGATGAAACTTTTTTCTGACACCACTCTGCTTGACGAAGCTACGAGCTGCTAGGTCAAGCTCTGACTTGGCCATTGCACGCGTGTGCTCGAGCATTGTTTGCCGATTCAAGCATTCTCGCGGCGTGCTCCGAAACTGCTTGCTCGACGCAGACCTTCGTCCACGTCAAAATCGCTTGTAACTTCAAAGTCTCCTCGGACTCCGTGAAAATTTGCTGCTTGACTTTTTTGTCGACATCGCTTTACGACCGAAGCGGGCTAACGTAGCTGTTCGAAACGAGCTCTCCGATCGCAAAGTTTTGGCTGGTCTTGGTCAGCTCGTTTACACAGTCGGCAGTGTCAGGTGCGCCACGGTTGGAATTTCGGTCGGCAAAATGCCAGTGCCTCATCTAGGCATACAAAAACGTTGTTGTTTTTTTCAAGCAGTTCGAGGAATTCCCAGAATTCGTACTTGCATTTAGCTTTACTGTCTGCCAAATGGCCCGGCTTCCGTCTGGTAAAGGGCAGTTCTTTTCATTGTTCATGCAATGCGACATATTACCGAAGGTGCTTTTCATGATTCCCTTCATTTGGAATCAAACGAATATTTTGTTCTTCCACAAAATAAGCGTTGTACGTGCAGACGTGGCAATCCTGATCGTAATTCCACGCTTGGGATCTACAGTTCTTGCAATAACTTTTATTAGTTGTTTCGCCGCACCGTCGTTCAAGACCAATATCCAGAGTACCGTCAGCTGTCTCTTCAATCTTTATCTAGTTGTGACACTCGTTGATGCTCACTTTCTGCAGTTTGAAGGTCACACCGTAGCAGCGAGGCTCAATCCACCAGAAGCCAGTGTAGCTCGAATTCTCAGTTCTGACCATCCAGCAGCAATGCGTCTTATTGAGGTGCTTTGCATAATTTCGGCGCTAGACCGACGCTCTGAACTTCGGTAGGGTTTATTCGCGGCGGCCCGAAGAGCTTTGCGCAATCAACGGCGTTGTTTAGCTCGTACGTGTTTTGCTCGTGAGTTTCTGGACACGTAATTGGCTTGTCTGCACTGACCAGCACAATGCAGCCACGGAACAAGCGAAGATAAGCGTGAATGTAAAAAAAAAACATTTGTTTTGAACAGAGAAAAAGTTGAAATGACAACGTTCAATCTTGCTGTCGATGCTGTATATAAGCGAAATTGAGGGAAAAAACTTTCGAAAACGGACGCATAAGTTTTTTGCTAGTTACATGTGTGCGCAAAAGGGCTTTGCGCTGCGAGCATTCTTTCACCGCTTTTTTGCAAATGGTTGAAAAATCTGACGCAAACTCCAAGCTTCGACTTTGCTACGTAGCAGATGTCGCAAACAAGCAGTTCAGAACTGCGTACATCACGAAACCGTCGCAGCATTCAGTATAACATGTTCTTACACAAAACAAAATCATGCGCTTTGAAATCTCATAAACATTCGCACTTTCTTTGCATCCTGGAGCCCGTCAGTTCGTACATACGTAATTGAGACAAAACCTTCGAAAAAAATCGCGCGAGGTTTTTAGTGGCCCGCTACGCGGGCCACATTATGGCTGCCAGAATGCTTTCAGCTGCTGCTATTGTGCCGTGTTAAAGTGTTAGTTCGTTTATTTGCCAAGCAGCATTCATCCCGATGTTGCAGCTGATTTGCACGTGTTGTTTTTCTGCACAAGTAGCTCTGCGGTGGACCAACGAGCATTTTTTCTTTTTCGCAAAAAAAGCTCAGCGCCAAGCTATGCCCTCGTCGATTATTCATACACTTTTATCTACCACTATTAAACTCGCTGCCATCCAAGCGAGGCGCAGGCCGTCGGCCACTCGCCCAACCAAGCTCAGACTTGTTAGCTGGCTTTCTTCAAGCGTTAGCTTTGAGCTTTACCTGCACTGTTCAGCGTGTTAAACTTGGCGCACTTCAGTTCGATATCGAAAGCATGTAGCATTCCTCACATTCACTGGCCGGGATAAAAGTTTCACGCGCATTTTTCTAAAATGTTTCTCAGACTTTGGCGGGCTTGTCGTTATTATTAAAAAGTCGGTCCGAATAAACTGCGCAAAAATGTTCAGAAGTAACGCAGACAGACACTTCGACGTGCGTAGTTTGCAGAAATTTTTTGAGGTTATACCCGGACTCGTTTCTAGACGCTCTGCCGTGGGACACCCACTGGAGGGCCCCACCGTCCGGTGTGGCCAGATAAGACTTGAGATTAAAGGTGGCCACTTAAAAGGGTCGGCTGAGTTAATTTATACGTTTTGCCACAGAAATTTTTTGCGTTTCATCGACACAAAGCATTCGCGTAGAAAAGTTTGATCTCGCAACGCGACGGGAGCTTTTTGCAAGACAACCGCGGAGCCACATTATCATGATAGGGGAGACTTCGCATGCTGAAGGGACGGAAACCCCGTCTTAACTGGGCTAGCCTTAATTTTCTGATGAAGATGCTCTCAGTGTTTCACGTACGGGGGGCCACGGGGACCATGGTTCCCGGATTTTTGCAATGGTCCCTCGGATGCTGGGAATCGCAACGGTAGAAAAGCAGAAATGAGTGTCATGGGAAAATTTACTTTCTCTACAAGGTGACTAAAGTTCGAGCAGCAGATCTTGCATGCCGAACGACAAGCATTGGAAAATGAATTCGTTGATCGAAAGAATCCAATTTCATGTCTAATGGTTAGATTTAAGGGCAGGTAGCACAACCGACTAAAAAATGCAAGCAGCTCAAGAAAGAAGCAATTTGTTGCTAAAAGCAAAAATGCCTTTTGAAAACCTAACATTCAAAATCGGTAAACTCCAAACGCTCAAACTGAAAATAAATGATATTGGTAATCCCAAGATCGCAAAAGTACGCGGTGTGTTCAATTCCGGGACCCGAAGCTCCCACGAGTACACGTGGGCAAAACGTGTGGAAAACGCCTGTCAAAAAATCGAAAGTTTCGGTCGTCGGGGGAAAATTGTGCGGGCATGTTTCAGCCGTCGTATTAAACCAAAATTTGCCGTCTCTGGTTTTACTAGCTTTACTTTAGCTGTATAGCTCGAAATAATCGAGCTGCCAGTTTCTGGCGAGAATATCGCGCCGTTAGGAGAATTTTTTAATTTTTGCAAAAATATTTGAAGTCAAAATAGTTCTGCAGGTGTAAGTGGACCTACGGCACGGCACGTCGGTCTTGTTTATCCTTGAAAAGCCTTGGTGCAGAAGCTATAGGCGCAGATGAGCATAAATATTGTATTATAATCTCTCACAGTGATACTTCGTGAACGATGCCTTTGTGGCGTCAGCAACTAGTTCAAGGTCGGCATGTTCTATTGTGCAGTATTTATGGACTGCCAGGTAGCCGGAACCCTTTTCGAAAGCCGTTAGCTGGGGCACGAAGTTGATTCAGCCATTGTTCACTAGTCCGAAGGCCACTCCCCCTTTGTTTGTGACGCCGAATCCAGTTCCGCCGTTGTTGGCCATTGCGATACCAGTTCCCATGGTGTTCGCGAAACCGAATCCAGTTCCCCAGCCAGTGCCCTGCCAAGCAATCGGCCCACTCACGCAGTTCGCGCTTGCGTTCATCAAAGCTTGTGGCGGGGCAGGTCCGAGCTAGAGGTTTTAGGATATGAAAAGACACTCAGCAAGGCAGTGCATGTGAAGGTTATGAAGCCACAAGAAAGCAGCCCGTCGACTTACCGTGCTAACGATCGCTGTCATCCACTGGCTGAAAAAGACGTCGCAACTTGTTTAAAACTACGTGACTCCTTCGCACTTCTTTTTAGGTGCCGTTCAAATACGACGTCGCATGCCGAACAACTTTGCATAAAAAATGACTTTCACACTTCCAAAAAGGAGGGGTCCGAAAAAAGCAACGCCCTTTTTAGGTTCATTGACGCACGCCAATGTGCCTTGTGGATCGCAGGTGTCTGTGGGTGCGTCCGTCCGTCCATCGCGTAGCTCTAGAACAAAGACGGCTGGCGGGTTGACTCTTTTGACTATAGGTAATCTAGGATCGCAGGAGTGCCACTGCATAGGGTAGGGTGGTACATTAAGTAACACTTTTTCAGTCTAAGGTTTGTAGCTTAAAACTTGATGAAGAAAATTTATTGTCGTCTACACCTTTAAGAAAGCTGCCGTTGCGCCCGACAAAAAGAGCCGCCGATCAGGCTCGTCGGTTGCCTGTGACACGCGCGGCGCGGCCGCAAAGTTGGTGCGTTGCCACCGCTTTTCAAAAAAACGTCAGGTACAAATGGTAACACTTTTTAAAACATCCTCCTGCGTGCTGCGGACGAGCTAGCGACCTGAAACTCGGTGATCTGAGGTTTTCAAGGTCGCTGAAGACGGTGACGTTGCCAGATTTGCGATGGGAGCAAAACTGTAGACGCATCGCCCCCGCGAACATACCATACGTTTTGCATAATTTTTGGCTTAGGCCAACATGAAAAATCGCCCAGTGACGAACAATTAATGCATCCTGGGTTTTTTGTGGTCTTCGAAAATTTTGTGTCGATTTTTCCAATTTCCAACGGTCATTACATATAAACTCGGCACCGTCTAGCTCAGCGTGAAGATTATCGATTTTCACGAATTTCTGCGCCGGCCAAAAGTAACCGCTTGTGGCTCGGGATAGAAGCGACATATCGCAGAGGTCTCAACGCGATTTTACTGGTTGGAGTAGTAGGCGGCAAATTTATGTAGAAAACTTTTTTGGTTTCCTGGAGAAAAGTGGCCTTAAACCCTTCGTTCAGCGCATTTTCGATTTGCAAAAATGAAGTGCGCCGCACTCAACCCGCTCGATCTCTGCAATGCGCACGTTTTGTTAGCTGCCTTATGGGCCATCAGAAAGCTCGTTTGATGTGCTAAATTTTTTGTGCTCACGTGTCGTAGTCGGTGCATTCTATCGCGCACGGGACACTCGCAAACACAAAGTGTTACTTAATGTACCTGTTACTTAATGTACCACCCCACCCTGTTGGTTCCCTCGGGGTCTACCCACTGGTGCCAAAATCATCGAGGACAAAATGTTACACAGCCGTTTTTGCTATATAACATTTGATCACCTCCACGAATTTTGCTGAAATTTTCAGTGCGGCTTTTTGACTAGACGTTCTCTATAGGCCCCACCTGGCTGACCTGAAACTACTTACGACCGAACCGCCCGCGACAAAACGCTGCAAGGTTGTCTTGACTAGAACTTTTGACTGCCTCTAATTGTGGAACAGCCTGTAACCACCTTGAAATATGTTCTGGAACATCGCGAAGCAGCCTAGAACAGCTTGGTGCACATAGCAAGTGTTTGGGGAGAAGATGAAAACGGGAGCGGTGGGGGGGGGGGACTTCTTGAGTGAACGGTTTGGTATCGTTTCTTTCAAGCGCTATACGCAAATCGCTTACGACCTTTGGGCAGGCGACGTCAGATTGAGCGCACGACACAGAAGTGAAAATAACGATTTATATTTATAACGATTCCGATTTATACGAGGTGATGCATACTAACTTCAAATCCGGCTCGTTGAAGCACATGAACCACGATATAGGCCCGTTTTGTCCAGCGCCGATTGCGATCATATTCGCGTAGCTGCTGACGACTCCTGCGTCTTGAGGCAAGGGGGGACATCCCGGTAGACGCTCAGTATATTTTCCAGCGGCGATGAATGGACCGCTGAGTGACATGCTCTCCGTTCGGCCGCGGACAATCCTGCAATCAGTTGCACTCGCAATTTACAGCGCTGGTCTCGGTCGCTCAACTTGTGCTTTGAATCGCGAACCATGTAAAAGTTCCATTACGAGAGAGAATACATTTCACCTAAAATCAGTGTAAACTGTGGACTTTACGTGGCGCGACTTGAGTAGTCTGATTTTAGCCCAGGGAGCCTTCCACAAAAGACGTCCGGTTTTATGAAGGGAGTCCGAAAATTTGAATTTTTTCACATAACGTTAATTTTAACACATGAAGATTGGCAAGCTTTGCGGACAAGGGAAGGGTGGGGGTAAAAAAATTCAAACTTTGCCCGGACGTTCTTTATAAAAGACGTCCTAGCAGCCGTCACAATGACGTCCACAGCTGCTGCAAAAATGAACATCGGCGTGACCGAAACCGATATCCTGCCCTCTTTAGGCAACGCCTATCATTTTCGCGCAAAAGCAAGAACTGCTTAGGAAGAAGTCGAAGAGCCATCACGTGTATGTAAAAACCTCGCTAGAGAGCACTTTAGAACGCTAGTGGAACATGTTCAGAAACGTTTCCACGCAGTGGACATATTGAAAAGTATTCTTCTAAGAGATACCATGTCCTGGCCTTCCGCCTCATTTGAGTTTTTTAACGAAAAAGAAGTGTAGGAAGCAGAAGGGAATCCTTCTTTCGCACAAAAACTCTGCCATCGGCTAAAAGCGTCTAGAACTTTTTTCAAAGGATCCCAATTGGAGAGTCCAACCGGAATGGGTGTTCCATGTTCAAAGGGGTTGAAAGAATTCGTGTTTCGAAACAAATTTCTTTCTTCGCAAGAGGACGGCCGTTTTGCCAATTGTTTTCGTTTTTCACTTCTTATTGTTACAAACTTTTTGTTGTTCTCGTCGACATAATCCCCGGAACAATCAGCAAACAGCAGTGCGTGGAATAAAATAGTGCATAGTGAGCTGATTCTTACTTGAGGCCACTCGTAGAAGCCACTCGCCTCCCCTTCGCCAGCCAAGAAAAATTGCAGCCAGCCTTGCTTGATTGCGTTTGGGTCGACGACGACATCTGGTTCACTTGAGCAACCGGTTCCCATTTCGATGCGTGACTTCTTCACTCACACTCTGCAACCTGTACGCTGTCTAAGCGACTGCGTTCAGCAAAAGCTCACAGAAGAAGACACTTTTTGTGATTGGCTCCCTCCAACTCGCCCCCCCCCCTGTTGACACATATACACGGCACAGGCTGGCAAGCATGCTGCAAGGCATACAGGCGTGCGCTAGCCGATAATATGCATTGCAGTAATCTTTCATCGGGCAGGCGATTTTTTTTGTTTTGTCTTAGAGCGGGCACGATTTTGCACATAGAAAGAATGCATTTTTCGGCTATGCCGATGGCTACTTAAACGATTTCATAACTTTAACTGTCCCCTCGAAAGACATGGAACTTATTCGATGAATCTTTTGTTGACGCATGTAACAGCAACCGGATTAACGCCGTGCGCACATGGAAATCAGTTATCGTGTCAGCGAGTGCGCTTTGGAACCATCGATGCATGGCGTCAGCTAAAAATTCAAGATTTTGGGACACCTCCTTTCTTCTCGTAACCTCGTCTTACACATAAACATGGGCTATATTTAAACACAACGTCACTTCCCAAGTAAAACTTTTTGGAGATCTTCGCTCTCATCGGCAGGTGATCTTTTCGCAAACGAAATGTAAAAAATCCGAAAAGTTTCCTGAACAGGTGTATTTATCGCATTCGGTCAAGAGTTTTCATCGAATAGTTGGCCAGGGGGAGATTATTGAAAATCAAAGTGATGGTAATGAAATAGTATAAATGAAATTAAAAATACGTTCTGCAGTACTGCGTTTTCAGAACCCGTCCGATAAGCTTCCAGAAGGATAATATGTATTAGAGTGGAATTATAGTTTGAATAGCAGAGAGATGGGCCGAACGATGTTTTCGACAATTTGTGCAGCGCCAACGCGAGATACATATGCGTTTAATACGCATGTAACAAACACGATGTTTCCAAAGCGACTTCAATAACAAGTCGGATGTGCCGATCCACGAGGCCCACGATTGACGCTGAACCTTCCAGTGAACCTGAAAACCACCGATGACAGTCAATTTTAAATAACACTAAGCGAGAACAGCCACATCAAATTAAAAGCACATCGGAGTCTCAAGTTATAAACATTTTCGCCACTTATGACAAAAATCACTTATCACAAAACCACCCATGACACCAAATTTTAATCTACACTACCAGAAACACCGACGTCAAATTTCAAGCAAATCCGCCAAGAGAGTCCGGAGTAAAGGGCAAGGCAGGCTATAACTTTGGGCCACTTATGACAAAAAAACACTTACCGTACTTTCTTTATTAATCCCCCGGAGATTATTTAATTTTTGCCATTTTAAACCAAAGTTTTGACAATGTAATAATCCCCTCAGGGGAATTATTCCGGAAGTGCCATCCCATGTGCTTGAAAAATAAAATTTGTATGTTGCTACATTTTGTGCGTGTAATGAAAATTCACTCTTCGACAATGTGCTCTGACCTCTGTCTTGCCCATACTTTTGCTTTCGACCAAGAATTTTTCGCGTTACTATGTGAAAAATTATTTGCCGGCTGGAAAAACCATATATACTTAAGTGACCTCTGAGAAAAAATTGCCAGAATAATTCCCCTCTCCGGAATAATCCCCGGGTGGGACTAATCGGGAGGGGAGATTAATCAAGAAAATACGGTACGACAAAAATCACCGATGACAGTAAATTTTAAGCTTGGCTGTCCCTGGAAAATTCCTACCAAATTCCGAGCAGATCTTTAGATGCATTAATGTGTGGTACGAAAGACATGCTATTACACGTTATTTTGTACGTGACAGCGGACTTAGTAGATGGCCGTACTCGCGGACCATTAGGCGCACTGGACTCATTTACGAAATCGTCGAGCCATTGGCCCAGGGTACATACCGTAAATTATCGATTAATTCTCCCTACTTGAATAATTCCCCCTCTCGAATAATTCCCCTTTTCCGGTACACTACTATTAAATAATTGCTCACCTCGAATAATTCCCCCTTTGCCATAAAGAACAAAATGGCACTGCAAGCCAGCATGGAGGCAAACTGAAACCCCGCAGATGGGTGTAATTTCACATTTAGTTGACAGGTTCCGAAACCAGTAGAACGCAAACCTCAGTTTTCACTTTTTCTCTTCTACAACCACGGCAGAAATAATGAGAGTAAAGCCAGTCTATGTTCCGAATAAGCCAAAAAAGTCTCCAGAACAGTCTATGACGCCCTGCCAAAGCTCAGCATCTCAGCCTGCGTCCAGTGAACAGCCTGTTGTCGATAGTAATTTTAGATCGATCTTGTGCGGCGACAATCTCGTTAACGAGGGGGTGCGTGTACACTGTGACTTACTGTAGAATGTGCCTATCTTCGGAGATCGGACTCAACAACCGACTACAGTAGAAAAATAAACTCTCATTTGGCGCAAAGAAGCAAATATTTGACCTTTTCTTGAAAATTAAGCGCTTCAAAATTTTCGCAAAAACTTCGGAAAAAACATTTGAATAATTCTCCCTCTCGAATAATTCCCCCCTCGGAGGCACTACGAAAAAATAATTCTCCGAGGAATTATTTCATAATTCACGGTATTTGCCGAACTGTAGCCTCTGGCTTGTTTTTTTTCCAGCGCTGTGGTGCCTACTAAGTGACAGACAGACACACGGTCAAGTCCCATTGCATAAGGCTCACTGACTTCGTTAGTGAGCCTAAAAACGAGCCAGCTGCGCGTTGTCATTTGTTAAGCCATTGATTACGTTTTGCCTTCTTTGTTCAGGCAGTTTTTGTGGCTACAAATTACCTAGCTTTTTGTGGCTACTGAAGCGGCAGCTCGTCTGTCAGCGTCGCTAGGCAAGTAGAAAGCCGACGAGCAGCAGTCTCGGTTTCGATTTTTGGCTCTGACGTAACATATCGTTCATGATGCTATTGCGGAGCGTTCTGCAGAGAATCATGCGGATTTTGTGTGCAGAATTTTGGCCCCTGTTCATGATGAATTGCGGATTTTCGTTCGGAGAGAAGGGTGCTGCGCTCTGATTGGTCAGCTAGGCACCGGTCAGCTCTAGTTTAAATAGTACTTTTCATGTCTCAGCTCACTGTGGTTTTGAGCGAAACTCCTCAACCCGAGCAACGTCAAACGTAAACACTTCGGTTTATTTTTATCCAAAAGTGGACACATAGTCACGGAGTTTCACTGAAGCAATGAACGTTTTTTGCATTTTAGCATTTCATTGGCTACTTGTTCACGAAAAATCGAATAGCTATCCCTTTAGGCAGGTGAAAACATTTGGCGTCTTCACTTTAGTTGCATTGTCGCATTTCACGCAATAATAGATAATGATGTGTTTTCTTCTTTGATGATTTTGGGGAAATTTTTCTAAAATCTCGTGCCTGCTAGATAATGCTATGTACATTGTCCTAAACAGCTCGCCTATTTGACCGGTTGCCTAGAAACTTTTCATCGGGTGTGATTGCTACCAAACAACGTATGTGAAATTTGCAAAATGTTCTCAAGAGAGTGGAGATTGCAAGGCTTGTGCCAAGGTCGTCTTTCGCGCTCACGGGAGAACGCACATGTGAGTTATTCACAGCAGTATTGCTTGGACGCATTTGTGGATCATGAAAAATTGCATTGCCGTTAAATTATAGACATGTTATTTCTGCTGCTCATGCGCCTTTTCGGCCTACTAGTGATCGCATCAAACGTGGCGATCATTGGGGCCGTGATGGCTCCACAGCACGCGCCGGCGAAGTTATCATGGAACCTGCCCTCAAGAATGTTTCGTCTTTTGGCCGTAAGCGATGGAAGTGTGCCCAAAACCAGGAAAATAGTCGAGCGCATCTGCCACTTCCGTCGAAAGTTTTGACCCAACCGCGCGACGACGCAATGAAAGCTGGAGATCTGAGCTTTTCACCAGAACGAGAGGTAAGGAAACTAGGTGATATCGTCCGCGATTTCGCACTCGGTTTTTTTTTTAAACTGGAATCCGGAAAATACAGCCTAAAGTACGAAACAATAAAGTCAAACTCAGTGGAGTTAATCTTCTAGGCAATGCTTCACTACGCTTACAATGTTGCAAGAGATGCTGATCACCGCCGCGAGGACGTGGCCACAAAACGACGCAGCACATGAAATTGAGAACTGATTTACACCATGATGAAGTTCTTTAGATGTAGCTGAAGGAAACTATCTAAAGTCTCTAAAATAAGTCCCCTCCGGCCGTTATGTTTAAACTGCGTACCTCCTATACAGCGAAAAACGCAAAACACGTGGCTACGACGTGGAACATAGCGTAAATGGTTATCGGTGTTCTCAGACCGGGCAGAAGGGACTTATCGATCTGTAACTTCATTTTTGGCGTGCCAGCATTTTAAGAATTGGCAGGGCCGTGGCCTATGTTTTAACATTCTCTTTTGACTGCACAGGATGGCTGCGCTCATGTTTACTTGCTTGAATTTGCCCAATTTTTATAGCAATGGAGGGTGATTACCATAAATTTTTATAAAGTTACAGGTGGATTTTGTGCACTTTAATTGAGAACTTTCGCGGAAATTTTTCAAGTACGTTCTGTATGTCGTTGTTGAAAATCGTGCTCGTAAAATGGGATGCACGTTCCGTTAATCTACCGCGGTGCAAGAGCGCCAGATCGCATACATTCATGAGCACATCACATGCTAATGGGTGAAGCACTCTATGGAGTATATGTTGCACAATAATTGTCGAAGGTTGCCGTAAAAAACTCAAACGATGTTGATAGTCAATAACAAGTCAGGTGTGCACTTCATAGGCCCACTACCTGACACGTTTCCTACCTCCAGATTTAGGAACTATCCCTCTGCAGGAAAAGCTGTTTCAAAAACTACACGTACATTTCTCACAAATGCGAAATGCAACGTGGAGTGAAAATAACCTTTGACGATTGGTTAAAACCGATCTGACAACAAAAACGGCCGCTTAAGTCGTCAGTGAAACGGCAGGAGTTTCGCCAGGACATGCCTGCTTGCCTACATCGCTTGCAAAAGCGACACATGGAAGCGTCCATGAAGGAAGTCTAAAAAATTTCAATTCTTTACGCGCCCTTTCAAACTTGTGTGCTAAGGGGCCTTCCATTAAAGACGTCGCGCGGAGGAAGAGGGGGTCGGGAAATTCAAATTTTTTGCGGACATTTCCTATGTGTAACAAGTAGATTTCCAGTAAGTTTAGAGGTGGGGGTGGTGCAAAAATTCAAATTTTTCGCGGATGTCTGTAATGGAAGATCCCCAGACATAGAAAATGTTTGCTAAATTTTTTTTTTCAATTTTTAGACCCTTTCTCTTTCCCTGGCAAGAGATAAGTGAGATATAGATGTGCATAAGATAGGAGAAACAGGGGAATATGGAGACATATGGGCGTAATTTTCTTGTCTTACGTTCTTTTGTTTGCGTGCTTCGCGCTCCCACTCAGAAATAAAAAAGATTGTCACTTGCCGTGTGTCACGCTCATATATTATCGGCGGTCAGCCGCACGATAAGCCTTGATGATCGGCGCTAATCAATCAAACCTAGCTTTTTACCGAAATCTCTGCGACACGTTCTGCAACAACAGTGCCCCCGAAAATGCGCCTACAAGTTCGGAACCTAGCCTATCGGAAAGAGTACAAAAACTACCCTATAAGCGCTTTTCGTGTTGCTTCTACGTGAGTAGCTGTCGGGTGTCTCGCCTAACTTTAGCTTTTCCCTGCAGTGTCTAGAACATGTTCTGGAACAGCTGTGTTCAATCAAACAGTTGAGCATAGTTCAAATAAATAACTGCGTTGGTGATCGCTCGCTATCCGCGGCGCCAACGCGTTACGGTTAAATGCGATGTCAACTAAATTAAAAACATTGATTGAGCCTCCAATTTTTTGGATACAAATTTCGTCACAAACTTTACCGCCATTGGCAGCTGCACGTAGGATGCGAACCCGAGTCGCCCGGTTTTTCTAAGAGATACTGTATAATAGTTTTGACAAAGGGAGCAGGCCATACTATTGAAACTGTTCAGTTGTCCAACGTACGGTCAAAATCTGACGACGCGTAGTAAACGATGGTCTTTTGAATCTCGATTACGTATAGTCATATACAAACTCAACATGCGTACACGACCTTATTATGCCTGAAATGCTTCCTATAATTATCGATTTTGAACTTGCCAAAACGTGAATTTTGACACCATCTCGAAATCGAATGCCCTGAACCTCGAGAGCGTCTCAACGTAATTAGCAGACTCTCGAGGATGTGGCAGCGTGAAATCGAAGGAGTATTAGGCATTTCAAGTCCTATCCTATTTATAAAAAGAAGGACCCTGCCAATAATATGTAAAACAGAAAGCTATACCATGTGCTTTATCTCAAACTGACGTCTGCAAACAATGCGTAAACGGAAACGGAAACGTTTAGCCCAACAATTCTGCGTTGAGCAGAAGCCACGGGGGCACCGTGGCTTCATTTACCTAAGAACAGACGTCATTAAAGCTACGTCATATGGCGGTGAGCTACGCGAAACACTGTGCATCAGAAGCTATACTCGGCAAAGGCACGTTATTGGTTGAATTACTTGCGTCCTCCGGAAGATACGTCATTATCTGACGTCTTGGGTTGAGGACGGCGTCTCGCCGCCAACGCTAGCAAAGCATAACCGCCCATCTTTTTTCGATACGCTTGGGCTATAAAGAGTGCTTACAACTTATAAGATCTTCAAAGCACATGTTCAATGTCTTATAATTTTATACAACATCCGTTGAACTGCGCCTTTTTCTTTGTAAAAAGTAACGGTTTTAAGACGGTTTCGATTACTTTTCTGACTATGTCATATTTGATAATATTTGAAGTTTCATCCCAATGGCTAGAAAGACCCGTAGTTAACACAGACTGGCCAGAAAAATCATGCTCCTGTTGATTTTCCTTTTCAGCAAAATGCCAGCCTCAAGTTTAGTCGGGTTCATATTGGGAGCAACACTTCTGGCGGCTTACTGCCGTGGTGACGATGCTGTGGATGCTCTCAGTAACGATGATCTGAATCTAGGCTTTCTAGAACGTGAAGTTAGTCTTTTGCCAAGTCTGCGGCAGTTCGACGATTGGAGATGTCGTTCCGCTTGCTTTTCAGGCAATCGTGAACGACGCTTACGACATCGCAAAAACGGCAGCGCTCGGTCTCAAGCGTAAAATGGAGAACGTTGCCGCAAAGCGCAGTATCGAGAACGGCATTTGGTCTCGTATGTTTGTCTCCATTTTGACTCATTTTCTGCTTGTTTTTAACGCATCGACTCTTTTCAGGTCAATCGCCATCAGCGGTGGGACGTATGTCACCAGCAATGCACATTGCTCGGGCACTGATTAGGCACCACCTGTTCGCACGCACTTCGAAGAGAAGCAACGCTGAGATGGTAAACAACATCCTGAACATACCGCTCGAAAAGCTTGACGATGCTGGAAAGTAGATAATGGATAAGAAATTTTTAATTTGCAGTCGAGAGACAGGTGTGCTTGTTTTCGCTGATACAAAACCATTTGTTCTGCTTTGCTTGTCTCTTGAGAAATAAAACGGCAAAAGGGGCGACTATCTGATAAATCACTGGCTTGATAGAGACGAGCTCATGCACTATTTGCCATAACAAATTGGCTGGAGAATCCGATAGTGTACCAGCTCTCACATGACATCCCTTGCATCAGTCTCCTAGCTCATTAAAAATGCTTCAAATTTGCTGAACTCGTGCGACAAACAACGGCCTCTTCACAACCACGAGTTGTACTTTGCATTCGATACGTACTAATGAGGACTTCAGGGTAGTTGAAAGGAAAACAGACTCCGGGACAGCACGTGCGTCGTGTTTTTAACGCGGCTATGCCCAGAAATTGCAGGCTAGATACAAAATTTCTTGCTCATTAACTTTGTTCTTGCTGCTGACAAAAGGCAGACATTCTTCAGCTGAGCCTTTAAAGGTCAAAACTCACAAACGTCATCGCCGAGTTCTCCCGCATTCTTGGTGGTCACTGAAATGACGGTCCACAACATCTTCGTGAGCTACAGCGCATCCTCGACTACTGCTTATAGCAGCAACAATAGCGGTACAAACACTGAAAACATCGTACTTTACTCCATCCTTCTTTTCGTCGCCATCGTGAGCTTCATGGTCAGTCTTGTGCTTTTCGTCCCGTTCCTTGTGATCAAAACTCTTCAAAAGATCAGCTTCGTTCCAGTCGCCGTGCTCTGCGCAAGCAACTGCTTCGCAAGCGCCGCTTACATCGCCCTCTCCGCAACTCGACTAGCGGATATCGCCGATTTGACTGTCGATTTCTCAAAACTCGGCTGCGTCGCAGCTCTCCTTCCGATCCTCATCGGACCGCTTCTCGTTCAGCTAGCGGGTTTGGCGATCGCCGCCGAGCGCTTCATCACTGTCAGCTTCACGGCGTTCTACTTCACTCACAAGCGAGCCCTGATTCAAACGCTAGCCGGACTAGCCGTTGGGCTAGCTGTTACGATTTGCCTCTTCTCATTGGTCGGACCGTCGTCGGTCATCATCGTGTCGACGTGCGTACCGTCGCTCGCAACGGTCAAAGCGTGGTATGTAATCTGGTCGGTGGTTCAGCTTGTGTTCGCTCTCGTCGTCATCGTCCTCTATGCGGCCGCTGCGCGCAAGAGCGCTAAAGTTAGAACGGCGATCACGCAGCACGTGTCGGCGACGCAAAATATGCGCCAGCGCAAACTTCTCAAACTCATGACGGCGCTCATCGTGGCTTCTTTGGTCACTACGATTCCGGCATCGATTTGCCGTCTGATCAACGTCGTTGTTTCGTCGGGCAACGTTTATACGGTGGTGGCGTTGCGCTTTGGTGCCGATCTGCTGACGAGCGTCCGCGGAATC
>JAQGBB010000354.1:0-20619 GCA_034691745.1 Prismatolaimus dolichurus
CCCAACAGATGATCTAGCAGTCATGTCGATTTCCATTGATGACGCAAGCTAAATTATGTGCAAGAATGCTGTTTCAGGACACTTTGCAATAGCGTCGATTGATAAGAAAGATTCGTCGAAATAGAGTTGCTACCTTCTGTCAGCGATAGCAAGCTTAGATTTTTAATGTCAAGCTTTATCAACTAGATTGGATCTGATATTCTAATCAAGTAGGAAATTTGAGAAGTGTCAAAGCAGCCTCGCGAATCGATTGAGCTCTTTTCTCCAGATTAACAGCAAACAAAGCGCGCAACAGTTTGTGACAAACGCCACGGACCAATACACTATGCTTATATACGTACACCTGCCGCCTACTTAGAAGAACGAACAAAGCAAAGCCGAAAAGTCATTTTTCAGAACAAAAAATGCAAGCACAAAATTTTTCTATGCTGAAACACTCTGGAACAGCTCGGAAACACGGTGTTCCATTAGGGCCCCATGCATAAAGCGCGTGCCTGGAAGAGGGGTGGGCAAAAAGAGCACGAACGAACAGAGAGGGGGTCCTGAGAAAAGCACGTGCCTAATTTTTCAAGTTTTACAGGAAAAAACCATTCTCGCTAGTTCTTTAACGCTTCACATGAGTTAGTGAAAAGTTCAAAGGGGGGGGGGGAGAATAAAAATTAGGGACTTTTTATACTTACCCTGAGGCTATCTGTGGAGTAGATGCATGTATAATTTACTAAATATTTAAAAAACATTTTCATACATATGCCAAACTTTTTAGCGTATTAGCTCTACCGCTGCAAAACCGACGGGTCCTGGGCTCTACACCAAATAAACGACGACTTATGCTCGTGACGTCATAAAAACCCCTCGAGGCATTTTCAATATATCTTGTATCAGTTTTTAGCTATGATTTCAATTTCGCTGCAGTAAACAAACCGCACCAGCCACAACACCAAAAGGGTCGTGCTAGGTAAAAGCCGTTCAGCAAACAGAAGGTATATTGAAAATGCCCCGGAGGGTTTTATGACGGGTTTCTTTGGTGAGCTGATCGAGCTGGAGCATGTCCAATGTCGTCATTCTGAGCGTGTTCGAACGAACTTTCAGAGGATCGTCAACGGGGAATCGTCCAAACTACTGGTGTGCCTGCGTGTTTGCCCATGCCACTTTGTTGCTAGTTTTCGTGGACCAAAGCTCTCCTCTTTCTCTGTGCAGGTCCTGAGTGACTTTGACCATACGCTCTCAAAGGCGCACGACAGTGCAGGCAGGCGCTGTTGGAACATTTACAGTATTGTCTTGTTTGAGTGGGAAGAGCGTTCACAAATGACGTCACCCAAATTTTGAAGCGCGAAAATATAGATATTTTCACGCTTTGTTAGGATCAAAACCAAAATTTTTAGTGACGTTATTTTTTGGCGCCTCCCTCGAAAACGTGAAGCCAAATAGTCTCTCGTTTAACCTGAATCAAAAGTTAAGCAATTTTATCGCCTTTTACCGGTCGATCGAATTCTTACCAGCCGAACTTAGCGTCGATGAGAAGTCTCAGCTTATGGAAAAATGGTAATTCTATAAACTAATAAATAGTGGACGAGCTGTGGACACAAGACAATGCAAGCTTCTATAAAATTCTGAAATAGTTAAATAACAGAAAAATAATGGAGCAGTGAAAAAGGAACAAGCTAATTATTCCGAAAATACTTTAAATGCTAGAAAATGAAAATAAAAGTGAAGAGAAATATAGAAATGTCTGATTATAGAAATGAATTACCTCCGCTGCATCCAGGGTGATCAAAATGTGGTTTATTTTTGGGGCAAAAAAATTGCTTCGAAATTTACGCTTTAACAGAAACTCGGTACTGATACTAAATTTCAACAACAACAACGTCACATTTTTAAATCGTCGTTTTTGACGTCAAAACTGCCTTCGCTTAAACCGTATTTTGTTGTGTCCAACTAAAAGGTGGCGTAAATCGCACGACTTTATCGTCCGCGCTCATCTATCGAAGGCCGAGTTGGAGACCACTTTGTCGAGTGGCTCGCTGATTCTCCGGTAACGAGGAAGAATAGACTCTTGCATGAAATACGTTGAGTCGACGTTGACGAGAAGCTGTTCAGCTAATTTTCACATTGAAAAAACACAGAGATGACTGCGTCGATTTCATCCGCCGTCTCGAGACGAATGACGTGCCGCTCGTCGTTTTCTCAGCCATTTCCATCATTAGCTACCAATACTTTATGCACATTCGCGACTTTCAGAGTGCATGATAGCTCTCTCCAACTTGTTCCCTTGTTTTCTGCGCAGATCGACAAGCGGCTATCGCGCTACCTCGACGCTTTCGATCTCGTCGTTATCGACGACCAAGCGATGCACGTTCCTTCCTTTCTCTTCACGCTCATCGCCGATGGTGGTCGTAACGCCCGATGACTGACATTAGTGCACACCCATGTTCTGCAGTACATATTTAGATTATAGAGCTATGTGCAATAGTCTGTGAAAACGAATTCAATGATTGGGCATACCGTGTTTCTCTTAATACAACTACAGGCTGGGTGTCATAAAAAGCCAAAATAAATTTCATCCTGCATCAATGCCTGCATCAATCACTGATCAGAGACTTTTTCTGTGAGTCTGATTGTCACACACTTTTGTTTTCTTACTTAAACAATAGAAAATATCAATCGCTTTTCAGGTCAGATTCCGTGGTCCGGCGACACCTTGTCAGTCAGTTAGTGACAAAATTTCTTAACAACGGAGCAAAGCAAGTAAAGAGACGAATTTTAAAATTTTATTTTGTTATTTTATTTTATCAGTTTATTTTGTTTATTATTTTATTTTATTAGTTTATTTTAATTATTATATTATATTGTTTATTTTATTTTATTTAGATCAAGTTTTAGAAAACAAACGTTGCAGGAAAACTTTTGCAACATTTGTTCATGTAGAGCAGCAATTAGAATTGCGCGTTTAGTGCTGGTCCATTCATAACGTACGGATGACTAGCCGGTTGGGCAGCGTACCTGCTAAATCACAACGTCGCGACGCGTAAAACGCGCTTTTATCACCGACACATAAACATCATGAGAGAGAGAGAGCTGATAAAGTTCAAATTTTTTGTTTAAAGGTAATTACTGGACATTCGTCTGCTCGTCCGAGCAGAGTTTATTAACCGCCTTGAGCAAGCTGTCGGCGGCGTCCGCGAGGAGCGCCAGATCGCCGTCCGTCGAGAGCCGATGATCGGCGCCCTTTCGAAGTACAACGTCGACGTCCGTCGACTCAAGTCGTTCGGCGAGCCTGATCGCCGTCTCGAACGGAATGCACTCGTCGCCCATTCCGTGCACAATGCGCACCGGACACCAAACGGGAATCTTCGTCGTCGACGTGAAGAGTTCGAGTTCGATGCCTTCGTCGTAGAGTCGACGGCCAAACGGATAGGTACCGTAGACGCCTTCGATTTCTACCGTTGCACCGTCACGAAGGATGCACTCCCGTGCGTCGACGGGAAAGCTGGAGAACAAGCCGCGAACGAAGTCAATTGCGGGCGCGATTAGGAGAAGACCGGCGACGCGTTCGGCGCGCTCGATCGCAACGTTGACGGCGAGAAAGGCGCCCATGCTCGAGCCGACGAGAATCTGTTTTGTGTGCGTAGATCGGGGACGCGATAAGAAAGAGTCCTTTTATATATAGCATCCAAATGGGCGAAGCTAGGTGTCGAGGTCTTAGGGCGGGCCCCCAAAAGCTTTTAGGGGGTTTAAGTGGCCAAAAAGATATCCGGTGGTAAAAACTAAGAAAGAAAAACCCATCTGCTAGGGCAAAATTAGAAGGCGAAGTCGGCCGACAAATGTTGAGCTGCCGAAAAACAAGCGTTTTTTTGAAATCAAGTTCGAAAGTCGAAAAAGGTTGAAAATCCGAGGTTTCGGCCTTGGTGCCCCGGGCTCTCTTGAGGGGGCATGTGCCCCATTAGCCTACGTAATGTAGCTATACCCCTGCTATACGTTGTGGTTTTTCTTTTTATTTCTTGAAAATTAAAATTTATTGAAAATTTCAACAAAAATTTTCCAAATATTCCCAGAAAATGGAAATATGTTCTAAAAACTGTCGACCGAACGCACTTGCGGTCCGAAGGAGAGTTCATCGAGGACGGTGAGAATGTCGTTCTTCCACTCGAGTAGGCTTGGATTCAGCGGCTCGTTCGCGTTCTCTCCTAGCGAGAGCCCGACGCCCGAGTAGTCGAACCTGTAGTAGAAGAAAGTTTTGCTGAATTGGTGTTTTTGGTCTATGTACGGCGTCAAGTGAAGTCGACCTAACGAATCCGCTGCCCTTGGCGGCAAACCACTCCTCCATTGCCTCCGCTTTGCGCGAGTGCATTACGGACATAAAGCCTACAATCGAGCGAAAACTTAGTGAGGCGCAGCAAACCTGGACTCGAAGAAACGTACCTACCTGGGCAAAAAATTCCAGTAATCGCTGATCGTTCATTGGTCGGCATCGTGCGCACATAAGCCAACGGTGTGAGCCCTCCTTTTGTGAAAAGAAACCGCTTTTGAAATGAGCATTTTGAAGGTACATTTTCGTGTGTGTATAATATGCTGTATACTAAAGAAACTTGCTGAGTATTTCGCTTGCCACCTCTCCTGAGAAATGTTGGTGTTGTCATCGCACAAAGTGCCCTCCAGGCAACCGCAGGAACAGATTGCGGGGAGTTTGGAGCGAGATCTCTGGTTTATCAACTGAAAACTGACTACGGAGCTTTTCAGATGAGTATACATTGATTTTTTGATGTACTTCATTCGGTAACTCTGAGCACGGTGCACATAGACACTAGCTTTTTCTGTCAGTTGTGTCCAACGGTTCATTCTCGAATTTTGGAAAGTTCTAGATTTTTGCAATTTTTCCTGCGCGAGATGCGACGGTAAAAGGGTCGTGACGCGCTGGACATTTGCTAATTCGAAAATGTCCCGCGCGTCACACGAGGATCCAACATTGGATCTCTCGCAAGGATGAAGGATATGGAATCAAACTTGGCCTACTTCGAGTGTCATTACCAACGCATATGACAAGCAAAAAAGTTCTAAGCTGAGTTGAACTGCGACGTAGATATCGGTCGTGACACCCCCACAAATGTCCAGCGCGTCACAAATGAAAATCTCCTACAGTGCTTGGCTTGCGTTTTGATGAGATATGCGCCAGTAGTGGCGGTCATTGATATACAGTTTTCACGAGCGGTTTTTGGCTTTACCTTGTCTATGCCAGGCCTTCACCTGGAGTACGGTATATCTTCGATGAAGTGAACTTTTTCGTCCTTTTTTATGGTTCGTACCGGTACCAGACGCAGACGCTCCAGTCAGTTGGAGCACATAGCTCGCGCCGTTTGATCGATTCTGCCGGTCGGTCGACTTCTTCAATTGCACAGGACGCCTCTTCGATCAATCTGAATCACTTCGAACGGTATGTGCTTTATCCGGCTAGCTACACGGGGGTGATCTTGATTCATCGTATCGTACTGCTTGGTATTCACACGATTTATGGTATCATGACTGTGCATTCGTTGTGGTCTTCGTTTTCTGTGCTGCTGTAGCCTGTAGTGTCGTGAGAGGGTGGTCGTTAACGCGACATGGTGCTGAGTGGTGACTATTTTATCGCCTTTTCTCTACGCGCGCTCGTATCTGGTTCCATATGGGCGTCTTTTCTTCGCCGGCTTTAAAGCTTTTTTGTGCTTCCTGCGTCTGCATTGTATCCGCCCTCTTTCCGCCAGGTTCCTTACCGTTTTCACATTGTGTACATATATCATGTGTAGTCGCATACGAGCGTGTTATAAGCTTGCTTTGCATGACGTTCTGTCTACGCGTGTATTGCACGTACGGTATAGTGCAGATACGGTCGTGTCGGTTGGTTGACGCCGCCCACTGAATAAGAGGTGCACGCTTTTAAATATGAATGGGTACTTGTAATATTAATGCTATTTGCCGGCTCGCTTGCTCGACTATCGTGCGTGCAGAGCTGCTACTCGTGAGTGCAGCTTGTGGCACGCTGCAGTTGCGCGCTTTCTTCATCGCTGTCTCAAGCTGTTCTCGTCGCCTGACCGTCTTTGGGCCAGCAACGCTGGGACGACGAGCTGTCTGACGTGCAGCAGCTGTTCTTGTGGCCGAGTTGCTTGTTTGTGCGCTTTATAGTCGTCGTTTGTTCGTGTTTATAATATCCCCAACAAATCCTGCTTGATTAGTCGCTATGGGAGCCGGTCAGTCGAAACGATCCTACAACGTTGCCGATAGTGCATCGAAGAATGAAGGTAAAAATGATCCTCCTTTTTATCCGTCCGCTCTAACGGATGGACGTAGGGAGTGGAGGCGGAAGCGATGAGGAGTCATCTAGGTAGTGTAACTTCTTCTTTTGGTCTAGTATACTTCAAGCTGTCTGCCTGTCAGAAATCTGTCGTTGCGTTTTGTTTCTTGCTCTTTTATGCACTTTGTCACAACATTTTGTGCTGGTATGTATCTGTTCGTATTATATCTCTTTAGTGCTTCGCTCTTTGCTCTTCTGTATCTCTAATGTGTACGTTCGCTCAAATGTGAAGTGCCGTGTGTGGGCGAGGTAAAGTTTTTCTGCATTTACTTTTTAAACGCAACATTTTGAAGCCTGTTTTTTCGTTCGCTGTTCGCCTGCCGTTTTGAATTTAAAATCCCTTCATCTTTTTGTCGTTGTTGTTCGTCGGCTTTGAATCCGGAAAGTTTTTTATAACTTATTCCACCATTCATGGCGAAATAACGCTTATCTGGGCGGACTGGCGATAGAATTGAAATGTGCATGATAGTGTGTAAATGCTTCGCTTTCTGGTTCAGCTTCTTCTCCCCAGTCGCTCTGGCTTTCTTGTGACTTATTCTATATGCGGTAGACTCTTCCTTATTTCGTTTTGGCACTTCATTGTTTATGCATCTTCTAGGAGCGCGCAGCTCCTATAAAGGAGGATACTTTAATGTATATTGGTCAGTCAAGCATTATCCCCGCTATCCGTTCATGGAGCTTCAGAGTCGAGTTTGTGAGAGGGTCGTCGTATAGCCTTAGGGGCTTGGGAAACGGAGTCCTCGACACTTGTTCTTCCATAATGGCAGGATGCACTTGGTTTAAAGTAGCTTAGTTTGACTTCCTTTGGCATGGCTGCGCGATATTCTCGCCAGTCGTAGTCTTGTGTTATGTGGACCTGAACGACGCTGCCTTCGTTTAAGCTCACAGCGTGCAAGTTGAGGGCTTTCGAACTTCTTCGTCTGACGCTGCTCAGTCGCCGAGTCGACCAGCTGTCGCTGCTGCTCCCATAACTTCGAACCCTCCTCCTCCTCTCACAGTAGTTCCCACGCCGGTCGTTGCAACGATAGTCGTCACTTCCGCCACCGAAGACAAGCCGCAAGACACCCCCGAAGCTGCTGCTAGCGAGATGGGATCTGCTTCGTCTACCGAAGCCGAGGCACCCGTGCCAGCGGATCGAGTTGAAGCGACGCTGTGCAAACGCAGCGATCTCGAGAATGGACAGTGAGTTACTTTGTGATAGTCTCTGGGTTGTTCTGTAGAAGTTATACCTGTGCGTCCACGTTCTGCTTGTTGCTCTTCAGGATGCGCGAGTTTGAGGTCGAAGGCACAAAAGTATTGCTGGTCAAGGACGGCGACCAGTTCTTTGCCGTCGGCTCGAAGTGTACACACTATGGAGCGCCGCTTGCGAAGGGTAAGAAAGCGAGACTCCAAGGATTACGTATAGTACGTACATTATTTTGTTCCTAATTATAGGCACTTACGCGAATGGTCGTGTTCGTTGTCCTTGGCACGGCGCATGCTTTAGCGTTGAAACGGGCGACATTGAGGACTTTCCGGGTCTGGACTGCATTCCTAAGTTTGAGGTACAATATATGAAGCAATATACGTATACGTACAGTACGCAGATGTTGGCCGTGTCTATTGCTAATCAACGTACTGCTATTAGGTGGCCGTCGTCGGTGACGATGTTGTACTGTCAACGTCGAAGACTTGTTTGGCGCAATCGAAGCGCGTCAAGTCGATGACCAAGGCAGACACATCGAGCGAGTTAACTTGTGTCATCGTCGGAGGAGGTGTGTTATCGAAAAACAAGAGCCTTTCGGCTGTGCGAAGAGTGACGTTCTCTTTCTTGTCTAGGCGCTGCAGCGATGTCCTGTGCACAGACGTTGCGCCAAGAGGGCTTCACTGGAAAAATTGAAATGTTATCGCAAGAAGAGCATTATCCATACGATCGTCCAAAGCTCAGCAAAGTATGTTTGGATCTACAAGTATGCACGCCGTGGAAGCATGTCTTTTTTGAAGAGCTTGGACGCGAAAATCGAAGTCCTCCAATTACGTCCCGCCGAGTTCTTCTCGGAGAACAACATCTCTGTACGGCTCCGAACTCGTGTCGCGAGTGTTGACCTCACTGCACGAGCGGTGAAGACAGCTGATGGAGAGACTGTTCGGTATAGTTCGCTCGTTCTCGCGACTGGTGGGACGCCGCGAACGCTTACGTGTCCCGGAGCTGAACTTGAGAATGTTTGTTATCTCCGCACGCCGACGGATGGACAGAAAATTGCGAGACTTGCGGAAGGCAAACGCGTTGTTGTTATTGGCTCTTCGTTTATCGGTGAGTTTAGTGGCGGATTCGGTGTATACCCAGTTTAGCCCATGGTTTTGCTCCCTTTAATCAATGTTTTGACTATGTACAGTACGTACTTTACATTGCATGTGCACAGCATGTTGTGGTAGTCGTATATGCCGACCCGGTGTGTAGGCATGGAGATGACGAGCGTGATTGCGAAGAAAGCGGGAAGCGTGCTTGCGATTGACCTACTCGAGTGCCCATTCCAGGCAGTTCTTGGAAAAGAGCTGGGCTTTGGTCTCCGTAAGGTATGAGAAATGGGTGGAGGAACCAACGCGCTTTTGTTGCGCGAGCGATGCTGCAGCGTTTTCTCGTCGTCTTTTCGCATCCGCGCTTGCTACTTCGCCGTTGTGCGCATAAGCTTAAGTGATTGGTTCGAAGTGAGGTCTGCATAGTTTCGTTGGATGGTTGGGGATCTCATCTGTGTCTTGTTGATGGCTGCGGGTTGTGCAGGCAGGATGACTGTTGGCTTGCTGAGTCCTCTCGCGTAGCATGTATGTAGCATCCATGTGTACTATGACAGACTTGTTCGACCACATTGGCACACTCGCAAAGCGGCCCTTTCCAGGCATGGAAGTGGCCTGCTATATGCGTGGAAAGCAGGCGGCATCCGTTTTGGTCGTGGGTCAAAGTGTGGCCCCGTTTCAGCCCGTCTTTGGCCCTCAGATTGGCGCCAAAATTCGCGTGGTATGTCGTTTGTTTGCACGTGCCGCTTGATCGACGCCGTCGTCTTTCGCTGCTATCACGTCTATCTGCACTGCTTTGCATTCGTCTTCGATTTAGTTTCTTGCTCGCTTCTTGTGCGTCTTTCCTTAGGCGCTACTGCAAGCGCAAGGCTTAACCTTTTCTATTCTTTTTTGCTTGTTTGATTCGGTCCCTTTGCTTTAGTTGTTCGAGTCGCACGGCGTCGAGTTCCGCATGGGCGTTGGCGTGAAGGAGTTGAGAGGCGATGCAGATGGCAAGCTTACTGAGATTGTTCTTTCCGATGATTCGGTGGTGCCTGCCGATGTGGCGATTGTTGGCATTGGTATGTGCGGTGTATGTATTCTATGTTGCGTAGACTTTGATGTATGATGTATACAGTGTGTTTGCGCGATTTACTCTAGGTGTCGTTCCGGCGACCGACTTTCTTCAGAATTCTGGTCTCACGATCAATCAACGCGGCTTTGTTGTTGTCGATGAGGTAATTGATATGTACATTACTTCGGTCAGCGTTTTGTCCGCTCGAGTCATTCGTCCATCATGTACTGTTAATGGCCATACATTTGTGTGTATCGAATTAGTTTATGCGAACAAATGAACGCGACGTGTACGCTTGTGGCGATATCGTCGCTTTTCCACTTTCGTCGTTCGACGGACAGAGTGCCAACATCCAGCATTGGCAAATGGCGTTGAAGCACGGTATGCACAGTGTGTCTACATGGAAAGCTTGTGCTGCAGTCTGTAATACGCACGCGTTGACATCATGCATAACTGCAACTTCAGGCACCATTGCGGCTCTGAGTATTTGCGGCAAGGCGAAACCGTGTCGCACGGTGCCATTCTTCTGGACAGTGCTCTTCGGCAAAAGTCTTCGCTATACTGGTACGAGCAGGGAGTGTAGATCGAGGGACGGCGAATGAGCGGGCTCCTCGTTGCATACAGGCTACGGATACGGCTTTGACGATATCGTCGTGCATGGCAATCTCGACGAGATGAAGTTTGTCGCTTATTTTCTCAAGTATGTTTACCGGATTTGTACGAGTAGAAACGAGTCATGAACTACCTCCGTCCTGATTTCTCGTGGCACTACTGTACGAACAGCCTGTTAGGGAGCTCCATCCCCGCCGGCATAGAAGCCTCAGTTGTCATTGCAAATACGTACAGTACGTGCTGTGCGTTTGTAGCGAATTAGAGGGCTATCTGTAGTGCTTTCTGTCTCGACTGCTTGCTTTATTACGAAACTTGAATTGACTTCACTCTTTATATTATTCTTCTCTTTTCTAGAGCCGACAGGGTTGTCGCAGTCGGCGCGATCGGACGCGACCCTATCGTCTCGCAGATCGCTGATCTTTTCCTCGCGGGCACGTCTATTGGACGGGCTGATGTCGAGAGGTAACAAGCGAGTGATAAGAGTTTATCCACACGTTGAGTTGTGTGTCGTTCAGTGTGTACTGCTTTTGCTATTTCTCAGGAACGAAACTGACGACTGGTCGAAATTCACGACGAACTAAAGGCTCCACGTGGTCAATGCGTGGGTTTTGTGTGCTTTGGAGGAGACGGACTTGTCTTCGGTACATTTGGACTGTATATGTACTGTGTATAGTGTAGTCGAGGGTAGCGTGGGAGCAGCAATGTCTGTTCGTCTTCTCACTGTACGTTCGTTAGATGTGTGCAGCCATACGTACAGTACATAGATGCAGGATGGCACGTGGTGTTTGTTCACTGTTGTGCGTCATGCTCTAGTTAATGTCGGTTAGATGTTTTTGCGTGCACGTGTTCTTCTACTTACGTGGCGTGTGCTTATGGCACTAAACTATCGCTATATAGGCAGGCCTATTGTGGCTTGTTTCAGCTTACATGCTCGAGCTTGAAGTGCGTATGTACAGCAGGGGTGCAAATACGTGATTTGTTTGAGGAGTCGAAAACACTTTGGCTGTCTATAGCTTTGTTTCAACCGCGTTGGGTGGAGTCGTTTGGGCGCTCTTGGTACAGCACTGTAACAAATTCGTACAAAAGTATTGTACTGTATGTGTGCTTTCTACTTGAGATTGTTCATCTAGTTAACAGCTGCTTCTACTTTTGTGATTTGGTTGTGATTTGTGACCAAGTTACGTGATAAAATTTCCTTTATTATCAAGTGGTTCTTTCTAAAGCGGGGCAGATTGTTAGTCGAAGGCCGCTGTCAAAGTTTGATATATGTGTCGTAGTAACCAGTATGTGCTTTGATAGGAACAGATAGCACGGTCAGTGCACGTTAATACACACGTGTACTACATGTATTGTACGTTTTACTTGCATTTTCCGGACAGTGCGGCAACAAGCTGCGTTCTTCATCCCACTAGCCCCAGGCTATCCAGCAAGTTCGTGGGTTACACAAGATATTTAGCTGCTAAACATCTACTGATCTTGTGTTGCGCTACACAAAATGGTAAAAATTACTTTTGTAAAAATTCGGTCGGATCAAGCAAGACTCGCTGTCATTATAGTAGGTACGCCTCCGGTATCTGCGCACTCAACAAAGAAGGCGCGGCTCGCCGTGTACACATGTTCTGTTGTGTCGCCGCATGTGGTTTATGTTCGGTACTGTTGACACGTTCGCTACGCTGGCCAAGAGAAAGTTCATTCTTTCTGGTTTGGTCGAGAAACAAGCATTCCAGGCGGTCTAGGGGACCTGGCTAATACCGTGCTGAGCTTCAGCCGGGCCGCCAACCCCGATGAAGCGTCCCTCCCCGGTTTCATTCGCGGCTAGGAAAGCCGCTTTTGGGGTTCGCGGTCAGGTGGACTTGTTCCACTTGACGTCCTTGTTCACACCTGCATAAAGTCAAATCCCGACAAGTGCCGTGACCGGAGAGGAGACACTACGTCTCAATAGAGGATATCGGAGATCAAACAACTATTAACAGTGACGTCGAGGTGATGGCCTCGAATAAGTCAAGTTTTCGCGACGTCATATATGTGCACACGTTCTTTTGCGCTTATGTCCATGTGAGGGGAGTGCCCGCGTGCTCTTCGGTTTGCTTTAGCTGTCTCCCTGTACTAAATATTTGACGCGTGGTCGCAACCGATTGGCCAGTGGTGTGTTCCAATCAAGACATTCTACCAAGTATCACGAACCAAGCAGAGCTTAAACCGATGCGTTGTTAGCTCATTCATTCTTGCGCACACATAGTTACTTGCACACGGCTTGACTTTCTTCTCCATTGACTCGTAAGCGATCGATCATCATCTCCATTCAGGTGCAAAACATGGCAGAATAGGAGTGATTACAGACAGCTCTGAGTGAGAAAATGTCGTTTATCTATCTGAAATATCAAGGCAAACATTAGCCTCTCGCCAAGTAATCGTGAAAAAGGGAATGCTATCCAAAGTACGCATTACAAAGGCGCTCAAATTACGGTAGTTCGACTGCATGGTTTTGGCTTGTACGTTATAGAATTCTTATATCAATTCCTTTCGACAGATATTCCAAGAAGGCTGAGTGAGTGAATGATCACCGCGGTGGTCCTCCAGTAGAATCGCTTATTTTGACGATTTTGTAAATTCAGTTTGCTGAGAAAAACGCGTTTGAAAGTGCGCGTATATTTGCGTCCTAAATGGCGCTAAGAAGTCTACGTTCAAGAACTGTGAGGCCTGCGCTATCGTGAGAAACTGTTTCTGACTAATTCAAATCTGTTTATACCGTGCAATACTTTTTGCATCCTGCCTGGAGCCCGAAGGGTGTAAGCAAAAGGATAACTAACTGTTCGGACAAAAATCTCCTCCCCCTCGAAAAATCGAAAGTTAGCGGACGTTCAAAGGATCATAGTGCATTATGTTACAGACGGTTTGGTGGAACACCATAGTGTTCCAGGCTGTTTCAGATGTACCAGGCTATTCCAGAACATATCGAAAAGTCGCCTATGTCTATTTTTCTTGGCAGACGTGGATGAGGCGTTAGTACACGGTATCGCGTGTCGTGCGTTGTTTTTTTGCTTCATGGCAGGATGTCTTTTCGGCTTTGCCGATTTACTTGTTGTCAACACGTTTTCATTTGGCAAAAACTGGTCCACCCTCCCTATCGCCTCCATGCAATGCAGTTTTCCGCTCATTGCGAGAGAGAGCGAAGTTCGGGATAAGCCGCACCGCGCCAGCGTATTATTGCATTCTTTCTGGAGCGCTCAGTGTGTTCTATGTCGAGATAGTGGAGCAGCCACGCTGTTCAGAAGTGTTCCAGGGTGTTTCAGAAGATGTTCCAGAAAGGCATCGAACCAAAAAAGGAAAAAAGAATCCTGCCAAAAAATCTGCCGCGTTTTTTGCCGATTCAGGCAGAATGCACTTCCGGCTTTGCCGGTTTACTTGTTGCATGCAACGGTCAAATCACACATTTTTGCGCACAACGGTAAAATAACTTTAGTATACATATTGGACGTTTCTTTATATAACTTCTTTTGCTGTGTGGCATGAGAACAACCTCGAAGCAGACAGTAGATCACTTGGCAGTGCATCGAACGGGCCGTAAAACGTTAAAAGCACTTTTTTCGAGAAAAGTGATTCTACTGGAGGACAACCGTGCATTACGGCGCAAGCTTTTCTGAGAAAGTAGAACGCAGCGAGCGGATTAGCTGCTGGAAGCTTGGTTGGCTGCTACTCTGTGAGGCTGCTTTTTAGTTCGCATTGATTTCGATAAAACAAAGCTCGAAGAGGCTCGCTGACGCAGAAGACAGGACGGAAATCGATCTTCTCAGCGGCCCGAGTGGATTTGCTCGTTAAAATTTAGCAAAGCTCGTTTGTGATGTAAAATTCATTCTAGGCATTAGATATCGTTCGCAGTTAGGTGAAGCATGATGAGCTTCAAACTTTATTGAATGGCAAATTATGCTTTATTACACTGTGAAAGTTCAATGGAGTTTGCCGGCGAATGCTGCCGATCTGTGCTTTGCAAGTGCAAGGGCGTTCGGATATTTTGCACAAGGAATGTTCCGAAACATTGTGGAACACACTGCTTCTGTGTAGCAAAAAACAGCTCCTTGTGTATGCTCTCGGGCAAATTATGTCCAACTATGATTTATTCGTCGTTCTACACGACCTGGCAGCATGCAAACAAGTCGGACGTGCCGATTCATAGGCATACTTACAAGTAACATTCACTACTTCTGATACAACAAGTAGGAAATCTAAATCGACAAAGCCGGAAACGAAGCCCTTTAAGAAAAAGATCGCGAAAAAAAACGCGAAAGCAGGCTCGCCAGAACATCAAGTAGTGGTGGCAGTCGGCTTCGAGGAGCGGTATATCCAAATTGTTAACTGTGACAGTGGACGTAAAACCACTCACGATAAAACGAACACTCCATTCAGTATGCACAGCGTGTGATTCTTGACACAAAATTGTATCCAAATCCATTGAGCCGTTCTAAATTTACAGAGACATGTGCCTGCGTCGATATAAATTAGCTGTCGCTCGTGTTGCGTCACAACGGTTAAAAGCAACCCGCGCGAAGACAATGCACAGCAAAGAAAACTCGTGGAAGCGATGTTTCGTCGAGCCGGCAGCGTATAAGCGCGATGCGAGCATTCCTTCCGGTATGAAGAATATCAATTTAATAAAGAACAGTGCACTTTAACGTAAAAAATTGAAAATTTTACCAAAATAAGTGCTTAATTTTATTTGTTTTACTTAATTAATTTTATTATGTTTTGATTAATTTTTTTATTTATATTTTTCAAAATTTTTTATTTGAAAAAAAAAAATTGAAAAATTGTGAAAAACTTAGAAAAATAGCAAAAAACTAGAAGAAAACGAAAATTCGAAAAGAACGGAAAATTCGTCAAAAACTTAGCAAAATAGACCACTTTAAGCCCACCTTACGAAAAATTGAAAACGTGTTATAAATACATCTGTTTATTTTATTTTGCTTTATTAATTTAGTTTATTTTAAATTTTCCAGAAAAATGTCAAAAATTCTGCAAAATCAAAAATTCTTCAAAAATTTGCAAAAATAAGAAAAAGTCACAAAATGATCACTTAAGGCCCAGAAATTTTAATGACACAAATAACACATAGGAAAAAATCTAAAATAGCAAAAAAATAAAAACAGTAGAAAATAAAAAATTGCTCAAAATAGAAGAAAACCGAGAGCAGTTGCACGATTGTCAGAACATTTTAAAAATCAATAGAAACGCGAAAGGCATGCCATTCGAAAAATCGACAAAAGTCGATAATTTAAAAAATGTTCAAAGTTGAAAAAATCTAGAAAAGTCGAAATGTTAAATAAATTCCAAAAATTTGTAATTTTGAAAAACTTTGCAAAAAGTTATCAATTGTTATTCGATTTTGGTGTCACGCGGGTATTCGTCTTTCTCAGCTGGTCACTGGTTCGCCAAAGCAATCAGTTCACTGTTCGTCTACAGTCTCGTAGAGTCTAGAGCGTTCGTTTTTATTCGTCGACAGTTTGTCTTTGTCCTCGCACGCTGCACTGCACAGAATGCGAACCCCATGAGTATGCTTCAACTCATAAACGGCCTCAAAGTAGTAGATTGATCTAACGGCTACTTTTTGTCCTATGCAGTGAGGATACACTGAAGTCGTCGTATGCGGATGGTAGAATTTCGCTGATGGAGCGGAGGCAAGGACGTCATCTCATGTTAGTTTCTCCTTTTTTAAGTGGTTTCAGATTTACGACATGAAGCCGAGCATTTATCTCGTACACGAATAGCAAACGAAGACATCTCCGTCACGCTTGCAAGCAAGAAAACTTCTTCACGACCTTTTCAGTGCCACATACTCTGAAAGTCGAGTTTCGAAAATCGATATTTCGGCAGCTTCTTCGGTGCTTCGGCGCCTTGTTTTGCAGTGCTCGCCGGCTGCTCGACCTGCCTCGTCTTCCAGAACGCTTGCGTCATGCCCATGCCGCAGCCCTGTGGCGGACAGATGTAGAATCCGCGCTTCCCGACGAACTTCTTCGGCGGTTCCTCTGCGTCAAAGTCGTCGTTCAACCACGAAGCCGCCGAGCTCCACGCGGTCGACCTTACTGCTATGGCGGCGAAGACGATGAGAGTGACGAAGAAGCTATTTTTGTGCATTTCAGCGTGTAATAGACACCACAAACGGAGGAAAAGCTGCAGCGTCGGTGTATTAAGCCGAGCTAATTACAAGCATGTCCTCACCCAAGTTTTGCGGAGGCAGCTCTCTGTTTGCGAATACACGCTAAAATTTCCCTTGCAGATGAGAACTACATTTCGGGCCCACCCATTAAGTGCTAGCACCCACGAGTGCAGATCAACAAGCTACCTTGCTACGCGAGCAAGCACTTTATCGATGTTCGTTAGCTGTATTAAGTTTCTCAGCATTGAGTCTCAGTGAAAAATAGAAGACTTCAGACAACATGAAGCGGCCAGTTTTGGAGAAAAAACCTAAAATGTTCGGTTCGGTTTTCCAAAAAATGTGGCGTCTGTAGGCCTTATGCGCTCGCGCTTGACGTGTGTCTGTCTGTATGTGCGCGAGCGCTTTAGCGGGCGCAGAAAAAATCATAAAAATCTGCAGTTTTGTGATTAAGTACCCTGTAGACCAGGGAAGAATGGTTAGCTTTGTGGCTGATTTGGTCAGCGTCTGCACAGGAACCGGAAACAAAGTTCCCATCGACAAGGTCATAAAGGGGAAAATCGAGCATAACCTAAAAACGCATTGTTTGATTTGCTTCAAATTTTGCATGAATGTATCTGGGGCAGTGTAGACTCAAATTTTCTGTCATCGGTGGTTTTTGTCATAAGTGGTTTTTGGACCACTGAGATACTATGATAAACTGATAACTTTTGCAACTTAGGAGTCATCGGAAGCATCTTCATAAAAGCGGCGTCGCAGAAGCAGTAGCAAAAGCCGAGTTTCGAGCGTCAGTCGGGGCCGCGAACGTCGTATTGGCGGCGACTTGCTCCCAAAATTGCGCGTTCGCGAGTCAAATGATGTCTTTTGAGTCGTCAAAAGCGCCGAAAAAAACGTCTTCGCAAAAAGCTTTTCCCTGGCCATAAAGTCGCACGAGATAACCTCTTGGTCAAATAAAGCTTGATGCCAGTGGACGAGCATGATTTCATACCGCAGGAAGAACGGCGCCAAATAACGCGAAATAAAATTTTAGGAGAATACTAGAGTTTACTCCTAAACTCACACGATTTACTCCTTAGGAGTACTCCTACAAACTGTTGCATAAAACATTCCTTCATAGAAGTCTCCTAGCCGAGTAGTTAGGAAACTTCTAACTCCTCGCTCCTAACTACTCTGGTTTATGCAACAGGCCCCGGGTGAATCAACGCAAACCGTTAAAAAATATGAAGACGAAACTCCTCCGAGCAAACAAAAGTTCGAAAAATTGGGAAAAAATTCAAAGAATAGGCGAAAACACGCTTCCTTTAGCATTTTTTCGTCGCCGAAAAAATCGAGAAAAACCGAAAATAAAAAGCAAAAAAGTTTTTTGGCGGTTTAACCGAAAAACTGAAAATGTTCGGTTGCCAAAAAAACCGGGATTTTCGTTTTTTTTTTGGTTTTCTTCGGTTTGCTGAAAAAACCGTTTCCTTCCAGACAGGTCCTACTTTCTGTGGGATTTTGAACCTAAGAATAGCGGAAGCTCAATTAAAATTTCTTTTTCTGTGCTGTTTCCCATAAAGCTATCGAGTGATCAATAAGTTATGACCTTTTTGCAAGACATGTTTTTGAGAATATCTCACGAACGCGTGGCCCGATCCGAAAAATTTTAAGATTCGAAATCAGCGTATTGTTACGAATTCCTCCACCAAGTATCTTGGATCGGTGCACGTGTTTACGAAATATTCTCGAAAACGTGTTTTGTAAAAAGGTCATAACTTACTCGGTATTTGTTGGTGATATCTCCATAGTTCCTTTTCGGGGCCGTATACAAATGTCCGCTCCGAGGTGGGCTGAAAGAGGGACCAGGTCTGACCGTTGCTAAAGAGACAACCAATCGGCCAAATTAACGATGATTTAAGAAGCCGTGATAGTGTACGCTTTTGCGCTGTCGCTGATTAAAACGATTTTGACGCGATTCAACTCATGATATGAAAGGCCCTTTGTTAATATTTTGCAAAACGTTTCAACTTCTCGAACTTAGTAATTTTACTAAAATGTACTAACCTTTAGAAAGCTACGCACTAGAACGCTTCTAGAAAGCTAGAAAGAAAACTTCTGGAGAACAAGACGCGGAGATTCACGTGAAAGTCATGTTCACACTGGGAAAAATCGGTTTGTCATTCGCAAGGCGTTCCAAAGTTTAGTGGTTGGTGCACTTCGCGAATGCATAAACTTTCTCCAGCGTACAGGGCAGGACACCCACGTCCAAAGTACACACTTGCTATCTTGCTATGCAAACAGTCACATGACTTTAGCTTTTCTCACAAGCAGCCTTGTCGTTGCGCGTCAAAGCGCTGCAAAGAGAAATGTCCCGTCGTGTACGACAGCAGCCACTAGCTCATCACGCAGCGCACGGCGCTCTCGATGACGACGCCGAACATGTCGGCCATCCAAGCTGGAAGAACCTCGAGGAGCTGCCGGAACGATTCGTCAATTCGAGCAGCGTCAACCTCGCGAACAACGCCTTTCGGCCACCCCATCGTCAGCAGTTCGCTGTGGAGACGACACAGAATGAGCTGAGGGGTCCGCGCGAGCTAGAAGTTATCACAGAGCTCTTGGAAAACCTGAAAGTCAGCCAAGAGCTCTCCGACTGCGTTCTCCGAAGTGCAGACGAAATGGAATTCCGCTGCCATAAGCTTATCCTCGCGATGCATTCGCCCGTCTGGAAGGCGGCGCTCTACGGCGCCGACACGAAGGAGAAGGCGCTGGGCGAACTTTGCCTCGACTGTAGCGGCGAGATCGCGAAGCAGCTGCTCGACTTCGTTTATCTCGGACAGTACCCGCCGCTCAATGTCGCGAACGTGCTCGCTGTCTTCAAGGCGGCCGACATGTACGAGCTCGCGAAGCTGGGCAGCTACGTGAAGGCCAAGATCGCCGAGAATATCGATTGGCTGATCAGCGTCGACAACGTGCTCGAGTTCGCCGTCTGCGCCGGCCTGCACGAGATGAGCGGCGTGAAGCAGGCGTGTTACCAGGTGATCCGAAAGCACAAGGAGATCACGCAGCAGCCGGCGTGGAAGGAGTTTTGCAAGAACACAGACCTCCTTTGTGAATTTATCTTTATGTAGAAGACATGTATCACAACCGTTTTCTTGTGGTCGCCGTGCCACAAGACGATCATCTGAGTAGGAAAGAAATGTTTGTTGCATTTTAGGAAATGAGTACCGTTTAGCACTATTGGCGTTGACACTCACGCTGATAATTTATTAGCATCCTCATTGTTGTGAGCGATGTGTCAGCTGCTGTGGGGCGCCTTAGAGAGTTACGCAACGAAGCCCGAAGCTGTTCGCAGAGCCAGAAATGCTAACAAAACAGGAAATTAATTAACATTCCTATTTTCATGCGGGTTTGAAATGCGACTTTTGCATGACCAGCTAGCGCAAACTGTGAAACTCTGATTCGAGATTTTGCACAGCTATGGGAGAGTATGCCGTCGACAAGATATGCTGAGCTGCATGAAATGACTTATTAAGAAATTTCCAGAATCCTCAAGAGTGTTTTCTTCCGTTATTCTGAAAGTGAGCCTTTTTGCATTCGGCAAGGAGCGAGCGAAGCGAGCGACAAAAAATAAAGGAGGCTTACTGGTCGTTCTGGAATTATTCTCCCCTTACCCCCACCTATCCCCCCGCGGACAAAAGTTAGCGGACGGTGTGAGGAGTGCAGGTGTGCCATTGGCAAGTTGGCAACTTGCCAATGCTAGGTGATAACTTGCCAATGGTACACAAAAGGCATCCCGCGATTTCAAAAATAACCTGCGGTAGTTGGCAACGTGCCGAGGGTGGGCGACAACTTGGCAATGGTTGGGGGTTCGGAGGGCGAAGCCCCCGAAAATTAAATTTCTGTTTTTGGTCTACAAGAGAGCGAAAACGTTGCAAGGCGACAAATCGTGGCCTCATTTTCTCTCTTGCTTCAAATTTTTGTGCCCCTGTCTTTTTTGCCTTAAAGAGTCAAGTAGGTTTACAACATTTTTTGCTCTAGCTTCCGATATAAGCAAGCGAGATGGCTCATTTTTTGCAGTTATGTTTCCTAGTCCAAGGCCCGTGTGACCGGCGAAATTGGTGTTCGGGAATGCTTTGCTCACCGAGCAGGCGGCGCCAAAGGGCCCACTGTCACATGATCAATAGCTTGTTTTACTTAACCAGTTTGCGGGCGTGATTTTGGGTTAACAAATGC
>JAQGBB010000355.1:0-20617 GCA_034691745.1 Prismatolaimus dolichurus
CTCGAGCAAATACAACATTAGTTTAATTAAACAATTTTGTGGGTGCGTTGCTGTGCACGTACTAAGGCTTTTGAAAATCGAAATGCGAACAAATGATACTGTACAAACGAGATTGTTTCTAGCCAGCATTTTAGCGAGATTAAAAATTTAGACAAAGTTACTGCTGCCAACGACGTCGTTAAAATGTTTAGAAAAACAGTTACATGTAAGGAGTCTACATGTGCATGTACGATATGGAATCAGGTAGAAAGATTTTTGTTGCCATTCTGGGAAGTACTGCGCTATGAGAAGGAACGCCATACAGGGGGCTTCCATAGTGGGAATCTTGTGTGTCACTTAAAGTGCACACAACGGGTGCAATTTTTAAGACCCTGCAATATTAGTCGGTTACGTAAGTCTCGAAAAAGTGAGATTTGAAGCCGGAGTCGATGCTGCGCGATTTGCAGAGCCAACTATACGATTATGAACGTGCCGGCTAATTGCCCAATCTTTTCCGTATAGCAAGAAGCCGTATGAAGTGGCTTTTAGCTGCTCGCCGTCACGTGATCGAAAGACGTGTTTCGCGAGCTCAGTTCACTCGAAGCGTTCACTTGCATCAAGGTGTCCGGATTCGTGACGGCTTTTCAGTTCCACCCAAATCGCTTCGAACTTTTGGAGAACCGAAATTTTGCAGAAAAACAAAAAATTTTTCGAAAAAAATTGCTAAAATACCGCTAAAAATGTCCCTGTTGCAATTGGCCGTGTCTGGCCGGCCGTCTATCGCATAAGTTGAGAAAGAAGCAAGCAATCGGGCTAATTTTTTGCAATACATTTAGGGCCTGAAAAGAAAGGCGGAGTTCGTAGATGGGCACAGTCGGATGCTCCTAGCACTCTCGGCAGTAGGGAAGCATTTGGACAATTATTTTTCTGCGCGTGCGCTTGCAGGAATGTTTTTTTCGCGTCTCGATATGACGTCAAAACGCAAATAGCGTAACTGTTCTACGTTCGCGTGATAGAGACATACGCGGATAACAGTGCGTGGCATAGCCTGTGAAAGTTTAAAATCTAGTTTGCGGAGATTTCTGAATAAGCCTTCAAAACCTTTACAGCTCGGGCCATAACATGCAAGTTCAAATCCGGCTTTTCTCAGATACCTTTTTGCGTTTTTTTCTGCTTTTGCCAAAAAGCTCGGAAACATCAAATTAGACGCTGGGTTGTGAATGCAGAAACTAAATCCTGAGGCAGTGGCGCTAGGATCGGTACATCTGACTTGTTCTTTATCTCCCGGCACTATGTGATAATAATCCGGAAATTACTATGTGACGTCACTGGTAGTTCTTCGACCCTGCGTCAAACCGTCTAGGGGTCATCCATTCATGACGTCACGTAAAAAGTGCGTTTTTGGATCCCCTTCCCCGTCCGTCACAGAATTTCATATTTCCTCGGACCCCCCGGTGACGTCACTATTCCTAAATCCCCCTCGCCTAGTGATCGAATCCCAAGTTTAGGCTTATAGAACACGAAATTTCGCGTATGTTTGTCCAGCAAATTCGCATTTTTCTTGCTGATTTCCCGTTCGTCTTTCCCATCGCAAAAACAAAACGAACACGAAAAACTACATTTGCAAGAACTTATTCCGCGTGGTCATCTCAGTAGTTTTACGGATAGAATAATACTTCAGAAGAAATGTAGGCAACCGAAATGTATGTCCCTGTGGCAATTGAGTTGACGCCGAAACTTTTTCTCTTCACGGCAGTTTTTCTTACCTGACGTCACTTTCGGCCCGACCCCTCCCCCCCGTCACGAATCGTCATATTTTCGTTGACCCACCCCTCCCCTAAATCCGTGACGTCATAAATGGATCGCCCCTAGCGCGGAATGTTCACATAATATGCAAGCGAAAGCTAGAACTCTATGGTCCATCTCACAACACATTCCCATAACCTAGGTGCAGTAACGGCTTGTCGTAGTAATAAAAAACTTTGAATACATTTTACGTGTCGTCGCGATCAACCCCGAAACTCCGTCGCGTTGCACTCGAAAACTTGTTTTCCAAACGCAAGTGACACCTACGCGTTTTTAGCTGCATAGAAAGCGTTCGTTGCTCATTCTGCCGACGTATTGTTTTCAATCCAGCCCGCTGCTTCTCGACGATGGAACATCTTCTCTTGTTCACAATCCTCATCGCAGGCTCCCTCGCGCAAGACCCGTGCGTCGCCGAACGCCAATCGTGCTTCGAGCGATGCTCTTCGCAAAAGCAGGTCGCCCAATTCGACTGCAAGTCGGCGGCCGGTGCGATCACCTCGTCAAGGTGCAACTGCGCCGCGACGAACAACCCGTGCCTGCTCGAACGGCAGGCGTGCATCCAGCGGTGTGCGCCGAAGAATCTCACCGACGATTTTAGCTGCTCGGGCCGCGACGGGAAGATCACCACCTCAAATTGCGCGTGCGTGTCGCCCGTGCAGGTGGCCCTTTGTGCACCGGACAAGGCCGCCTGCGACAACCAGTGCCATCAGCAAAGCAAGATCGCAAACTTCACGTGCACGACGGGCGACGGGCAGCTGAAGTCGACGCAGTGCACGTGCGGGGCGACGAACGCGTGCGTTCGGACGCTCTACGACTGCCGCCAAAACTGCGCGAAGCAGGGCCGCACGGCGCAACCGCAATGCAGCACCGGCCGCGATGGCAAAGTGAGCAGCTCGACGTGCACGTGCGGCACGCCAACGACGACCGCTCAGCAGGTGACGACAACGGTGGCGGTGATAAGCAATGGGGCAAAAGCGGGAGCAATGACGCCTGCGGCGACGTCGACGACAGCTGGAACAATGGCGGCGGCAGCGAACACAACTACGGCTTCTGGATAAGCAGCCTACTTCCGATTGGATTTTTCAGACATAATTTAACATACTTCGTGTACAGCACCAGTTTAAAAACTTTTGAGTGTAACTTGTGACTTGCACAAACCTTTCGTGAATGAGTGGACCTGCAAAGCCCAAAGAAGGGCATTTTACCTTTTTAACAAAAAAAACCTTCTCTAGGCGGTTTTGCAAAATATTCTGAAGAACAACCTACACACTGAAACAACGCGCAACTTGCTGGAGCAACTCCGTGCACTAGACTTTCCACAAACTTAGCATGGGACCTGCAGCTGTATTGTGTTCTCGACGTCCACCAACTTTGGTCAGCTGTTGAGGACAAAGAAGTGAAGAGATAGGGGTTGGGAATGATGAGGATCTGAGACCAGTTTATATTACTGACGTGTTTAATAGTCGATTCGGCATGTGAGGCGGGTGTTGTCGAAATTTACAGACTAAAACAAGTCAGAAAATTTCTGTCTCTCAAGCTAAAAAGTAAATCGGCAAAGCCGAAAAGGCATCCTGCCGTTTGCCAAAAAAACACCAGCACATACGTTTTTGAAGCAAGAGAGAAAAGGAGACCACGATTTGTCACCGTACTGCCTTTTCTCCTCTTTCTTGTAAAAATATTAAAAAAAAATTTTTGGGGGGCTTCGCTTTCCCCACCCCCCCCGAACCCCCTACCATTGGCAAGTTGACACATACCATTGGCAAGTTTGCGCCTACCATTGGCAAGTTGGTACATACCATTGGCAAGTTTGCGCCTACTATTGGCAAGTTGGTACATACCATTGGCAAGTTGCTCACAACGTCGGCTAACTTTTGTCGGCTGGGGAGGATTTGGGGGAGGGATTTTTTGAGTATGACCAGTAGGCATCCTTTTTTACGCTCGCTTCGCTCGCTTCTGGCAGGATGCAAAAAAGTGTTTTAGCAGACTGTCACAACTAGCTGTCCCTGCTTGGAAGCGCGCACTGATAGACCAGTAGAATACCTTTATATGTAATCACAGACAGTCACAAATCACAACGATGGGAAATGAAAGAATAACGAAGAACGCGATGAACAAGCTTCATAGACGTACTGAATACTTGTCATCCGAAAATAGAGCAAGTTCTCCATTTTTGCGAGATTGGCGACACATTTTCGTTTGTTCGCAGACATCGAGTTTTGCCCGCTTTTCCGCAAGCTGCAAACACAAGTTTCGCACAACCAAAGACGAATCGGCGCACAGGCAAAGCTTCAGTCGAAGTCGCGCATTAGCTCCATCTTCGACTGATGATATGGACTTCGGTTCTAGTTATCGGTGTTCTCTTCGTTTAGCCTCGACGCCAGCGTCTGTACGCCCGGATGCAGTGGCGTGACGACAACTTTGTCCTCTTCGCGACCATCTGGGCAAAACTTTCGATTGCAATCAGCTCGATTCTAATTGGTCGCGCTAAATTTCCAACTTAATTTGCGACCAATGAGAACTTTACTAACACATTACCGGTCATCAGAAAATTTTCCTAGCGATACTCGGCATAAGCTACTCTTCCAATGCCTCACCAGTTCCCTCCTATTTCACTTTAGCATCCTCCAATCAAAAAATACGTTCAGATGATCGACGATGTAAGTAGTCAATGCTGTTCCAGAAAATTTTCTAAACACCTTCCAGAAAGACAGTTTGCTATTAGTTTTGGTTCGTCCTCCTAATAGTTAGCTTACTTTCTGAACCGTCCAACGACTGTTCTAACGCACTGTGGAATACTGAATGTCGATATGCCCAGAGCGTGATGGAAGCGGTTTTGAAACAGACAGTTTGGTATTTACTTTCTTATACTACAAGTGAAACCGCCAAGCGGCGGAAGTGCATCCTGCCTATCGCAAAAAAAATCCAAGCGGATACACGAAACGTGCTGGAACAATGTCGAACGCACTGAAATAGCCGCGGGGAAAGTGAGAAGGGGCAAGTTTGGGGGGAGGGGGGAGCAAGTGGTGGGAGCGCGTAGAAGGTAAGTGGGGGAGGGGCGAGTGGGGTTCCTTCGTTCAATTGTATAGCTATCCTTTTGCTTCGGTTCTGCGCGCTACAGGCAGGATGCAATTCACTGGGAAAGCCTTCTGGTGCTGTTGTACCTGGAAAAATGCCCGTCACCTGACCGATGTAGGCGCAGAACAGAATTAGGAATACTATGTGCACAAGCGTGAAACCCCAGTGGATCAGAAACATGATCACAAAATTAACAAACATCTGTAAAATACATGCAATTTGCACATCACTGCCGAACCTTGTCGTTTCATCGATGGACTAGAACTTACGCCGACGAGAGCCATCCGACGGTTCACGAAAAGCGAATACCACGATTTAGGCTGATGAATTAGGGCAGGTTTGTCTGTCAAACCAATCAATAAATCGATGTACTTCTCCACTAGTGTTCATCATACGAGAAATCTAGAGACCCTATTTACCCTCAAGGTCTCCGTCGATTCTGGGTTTTGCTTCTATTGCAGCCGCTTCGCCGGCGCCACTCGTTGGCCTTGGTGTTGAAAGAGTTTTTCCAGCGTACCGTATTTTCTTGATTAATCCCCGTCCAGATTAATCCTCCGGGGGATTATTCGGGAGGGGAGAATTATTATGTCAATTTTTTTCTCAAAGGTCAGTTAATAATATATAGTTTTTTAGCCGGCAAATGGTTTTTACGTAGTAACGCGGAAAATTCTTGGTCGAAAGCAAAAGCGTGGGCTGGACAGAGGTCAGAGCACATTGTCGGAGGGTGAGTTTCCATTACAAGCACAAAATTTAGCACTACAAATTTTATTTTTTAAGCTCAGGGATGACACTTCTGTAATAATCCCCCCAGGGGGACTATTATAGCGTCAAAACTTCGGTCTAAAATGGCAAAAATTTAAATATCTCCCCGAGAGGATTAATCAAGAAAGTACTGTAGTGTTAGCATCGACGCTACCCTAACCCGCTGTCATCGCTATGCCTGCCTGCCTGTGTTCTCTTTTCTAACTAAAGATGCTGCCAACTAAGCATTAGGGCAATGGTCAGGGAACTTCATCCCTAACTCTGCCGCCAACCCCTCGGAAAAAGAAAACACAAAGTTTAGATATTTTTGGTAAAATCTTGCAAAATTGTAACTTTAGGATAAAATTTTCAAAGTAATGTTTCTTAAAAAAGATTTTTAATATTTTTTTGGCAAAACCTTGATTAAAAAACCTTCTAGCTTACCCCCGTGCCCCATATTTTTGAACAGTTCCCCTGAAAAGTTTGCTTCATGGGCTTGCCGTTAACTAGATATTTTTATTCCCAAGGGAATGATTAAAACACGCCTGAATTATTTATCCAAGAAAATAGTAGAAACTGGTTCGAATAATCGAAGATTCACGGTAACCGAAAAAAACTTTAATACGTACAGTACATAGTGTTCTGAAATTTAGCATTTCTTTGAACTGCTTAGAGTTAGCTAGAGAATGGTGCCCTCCTGGATGCGTAACCGCCAGTCAGATTCCACTCTTCTACAGTCTGAGGGCTTTACTGTGCAAAAAATGGCGACCTCCATGTATGCTGTTCTTTGTTATCAGAACACTGTTGGGTGAGCGTTGCTCATGCAGTCCTTCCACCAAGATTAGCTAAAAATGTAGTTTTTATATTTCAGTAAATCATTTTTGATGCACTAAACTAAAATTTTGTAGCACGAAAACCAGAGACTGAACGACGCTCTTTCGAATGATAGTCTGCACAGAAAAATCGTATGAGAAAGTTCTCGGTATGTTTCCTTCCGTTTCAAGATTTGTAAGTGATCGACGCCCTTAACTTCGATCGCAACGACGGTTTGCAGGTCTGCATGGCACAAATCAAGAAACTTGTTTCTTTCACAAGGTTGGCAATAAGTTCTTGCACAAATAAATTGTGGCACAGCGCAAAACTTAAGTAGACTAATCGATTGCGAGTTTGCGAGTCTAAAATACAACTCTGGCCGGCCGATCAAGGAATATAGGTTGTGGGCGGCATTAAGTACTGGCCGGACGACGCTGTGCCACCGAGGAGCTCAGCATCTTTTCAATCGCGCTAGAAGCGGACAATCTCGAGACGTCGGTCATCTTGAAAAAGTAATCGTGAATTACGTTGAGCAAGGCAGTACTATCGGGACGAATGGTTGGGTAGGCATCTGCTCATCGACGGCGGCTACGTCAACAACTTGTCCAGCACGTTGACAAGCAAAGATTGTGCTTGTGGGTTCGCCAAAGGGTGACTATCAGCAATCGTTTTCATGCTTACCGGTAAGCGTTTTTTTGAGTCAACGTACTTTTGAAACCCTCTTTTTGCGATATATTTAGCTGACGTGATGCGCAGTGTCGCGCATCACGCCCCATGAGGCCTGCCTAATGCACGGCTTTGTTCAATGAGAAAGCTTAAAGTCGCACTGGTATACAACGACCGAGCTTAAGTCCTTCTGCCGGCTAAAGTAGTTGAAGAGGATGTACTCGTTTACGCTAAAAGCAAGCAATCTGACATGAAGTCTCAGCAATCAAGGACTATCTACAGCACAAACCTGTCAAGCGCGACTTTACTAAGTTCTGAAACGATACGGTCCGACAAGAAATGACTCACTATCTCGTACAACTTGAGCGCTAAACAAAGCTGAATCGTGAATTGAGTCAGGGGCACGTTCTGACTAGTGGAGATTATTGCGATCATGTTTGCGCACTGCACGTCCGAAAGCGGTTCTCTGCGCGTCACCACTGAAACAAGGCAATCGATAAATACGCATAGTTCACTAGAAAAGCGAGTGATGCGCGGCGCTGCGCGTCATGTTAGCTAAATATATCACGAAAAAGGTTTCAAAAGTACGTCGATTAAAAAACACGCTGACCGGTTGACATGAAAACGATCGCTGACAGCTACCATTCGGCGGGTCCGCAAGGACGATCATTGTTCGTCAACGCACCGGGCAACTTGTTGACGTAGCTCTGTCGACGAGAAGATGCTTACCCAACCATTCGTCCAGATAGTACTGCCTTGCGCAACCTGATTTAAGATCACTTTCTCAAAATGACCGGCGTCTCGAGATTGTCCGCTTGTAGCGCGATCGAGAAGATGCCGGGCTTCTCGGTGGCACAGCGCCGTCCGGCCAGTACTCAATGCCGCCCACAATCTATAATTTTTTCAGCAGCCGACTAGAGTTGTATTTTGGACTCGCAAAAACCGACTCGTCCACAGCATCGTGTTCCATCATCATCATGATGAATGATTATAATTGTCATAATGAATGATTATCATCATCATAATCAATGATCATTATTGTCATAATCAATCATAATGATTATTATGATCATTACGCAACATCATGATGGCTACCAAAATTGTTTTTGAAGACATCGCAGAAAAAGTTTCTCCAGTCGCAGTCGATGTACTCCGAGCCGAGTTTGGTTTCAAACATGAAATTTTCGACGTGGCCGTAACCTTTTGCGCAGAAATACATCAGCTGCCAAACCTGCCTAATTGACTTTTCGAAAAAAATGTTTTCTTTCCAAACGTTTTCGAGGCTTTGCAACGCGGGCAACGCCATCACTCTCGATTGTACTGTTCCACCATAACGGTCTTGCGATCCCTTTGGCTACCAACGGCAACCGCCGCCCCACAGATGTAGGGCCCCGTTTTATGCAGTTTGTGTGCCCATAATCAATCACAGCGTGTTCAGCATTTTCCGTGGACAGAAGCTGTCGATATAGATCGGTCAGCCAAAACCCAGGGAGATCTCATACATCTGCAGCATTTATTTTGCAAAACTTGTTTTTTTTCTCATGAATTTTTACAAAAAACCTGGCACACCTAAACTGTCCGCAGATGGAGCACCACTTTTGTCGATTATTTTGTATCTTGAATGCTGTATTTACTTCCGCTTACATCAAAAGTCAGGCACGAAAGTCTGGTCGATATGTTTACATATACGAGGGTGTATTAAAAAACTAAAGTGAAAACGCGAGAGGATGCTGTTGTTAACCTTCAAAGGGTATGCTCATTTATGTAAATATACGTGCCCCTATCCCAGCCCTGGGGATTGCTTTTCATGGAGAAGTTTCACATACCCCAGTGTTGGGGAGTTTATTTATGGAAGCATGTGCCATCGTTCTTTGCATCTGATGCATTAGGGCCGATGATATGAGCCTTCCCTACCACTACGAGTCCCCCAGGACCCTAGGGGTATGGCTTCAGGGTGGACAACCTCTGCGTCACGTGACCTATTTATGCATGTAGAGTAATTTTGAGGAAAAAGCGTCTGTTATCTGGATTCCTGACAGTTCATCGACTCTAATAGATTAGGACCAATAGCGTGAGCCTTCCCTAGCACCACGGGCCCCGGGACCCTAGGGCAAAGTCCAGGGGTGGGCAACCTTGATGTCCATGCCCATGTAGTAAAATTTTGACAAATCCGTCTGGTAGTGGATTCTTGAGAATCTTCCGCATTTAGTATGGTAAAACCGACACTACGAGCCTCCCTCTATCACCATGGGCCCCGGAACCCTAAGGATATGGCTCCAGAGGTGTAAATTCGAACGATTTACGCACCATACACAGACCTCTTGCTCAGATGCTCCAAGCAAAGTCGTCCGCAGTATTTACCGACAAAATTTTATCAGAAAATACGAGACAAAACTTTTATTGATTTAGAATCTCAATTTGATAGACGCTGACAGACTGCACACACAGTGCAGGTACTGTACTACATGATGCTCTCGTAGCGACTGGTCAAAAACCAAAAACGGCAACCAGTTAAACTGAAGAAGGCCAGCCCGAGAGGACATGTGAGAGTACGATATCGCCATTGATAAGTGAGCAAAATTTTTCAGGGAAAGGGTAAAAATTCCCAAAAATTTTGGAAGACCCCAAAAGGTAAAATCAATTTTAATTTTTAAAGTTTGACAACTTTCTCCAGAAATGCATTTTATTGTCATTTTGGCCCAAAAACGTCGAAAATTTCGTAAATTCAACCGAAAACGATCAAATTGTTGAAATATTTCGCCAAAAACATCAAATTTAAAAAAAAAATTTTTCAAATTGTTTTTTTTTTTTTATTTTTTTTTCACCTCGGCGGAAAGCGACCTTTCCGGCCGACCAAGGGGTTACCCCACTTCACCCTCCCCTGCCTTGTCGTGTCTTCACGCCTTAGTACGACTCGCATATGATATGACATTGTATTGTGCATGAGTACGAATCCCACTCGCGCTGTTGTTGATGGTTTTCTATTCCGATCATGAAATGTCAATCGTCTTGGACAGCGTTCGTCGGCGTGTTTAGCTAAGGAACGTTCTTGACGACGACGCCGCCGCTCTTCTCCGACGGCATATGACGCTCGAGCGCGTTCTTCTTTGCTCCACATTTGGCGCAGTGACAAAATAGCTAGAAAAAAATCAATAGCGGTCATGGTAAATTAACGTGCTCGATTTAAAAAAATCGATAGTCAAGCGCTAAATGAATGCATAAATTGAAAAAAAAAACCAATAATAAGTCTATATTCAATAAATCGATAATCGATTAACAAATAAAAAACACTAAACGTACGGCAGTGAAACTTACTCTTTGGATCGACTGGACGCCACGACTGTCCGCTAGCCTTGCGCCCAAGACCGAAAGGCAGCAGTGTAGCCAACACGGCTTAGAACATCGTCGAGAGGATCCACGGACGCTTCGGCAATCGCGAGATGAGGCGTTTCAGCGCGTTGCTCATCGTCCATAGTGCGGATCGGTTCAGCCGGCTCGTCAGGATTGTCCAGCTCGAGGAGTGAGATGTGAAGCGCTCGCGCGTAGGCAGCAGTGTCCCGTGTCTTCTTTTCTTTTGATTTTCCTTTCCCCTGCGTCGCTGCAACGCCTTCATCGTTGGTGTTCATCGGACACGTCCCTCTGGTATGCCCCGGCTGCCTGCAGAGTCCACAGTTTCGTTGTTCCTTCACCGCTGGAGGACCATTGGCGGGGACAACCAACGGGTGAGGACGATGACTAGTCCGAACGTCAGAACTGACTGGCGACACAAATGCCCAAATACGAAAGGCATCACCTGAAGCAAAAATCAATAAATTTTAGCATAAAAAATTAATAAGTCAATGAAGTTTAGCATAAAAACCAATAAATCAATCAACTTTAGGCTAAAAATCAGCAAATCAAAACATTTAAGCCAAAAATCAATAGATCGATGGACCTGAGCCTCAAAATCAATACACGGAAAAATTTCAGCAAACAGATCAATGAATCTGTAAATTTTAGCACAAAAATCAATAAATGAATAAATGTTTAAAGTGAAATCAATAAATTGTTGCAAAAAATAAATAAGCACATTTCAGCATTAAAATCAGTTTGGTCAGAAAATCGATAATCATGAGACACTGCCACCTGGAGCAGCAGTGGGCCGAATTTTCGGTGCAACGTTTTGATCGAATTGCAGTCGCTGAACCGCGCTTGAAGCCGAGCACGTTAAATCAGGCTGAACTGTGCGGCGTTTCGGTGCGGGCTGATAGGGCGGCGTCGGTGGTACAGTGTCCTCATCCTCATACTCTGCAATAAAAACGAGCAAACTTTTCAACCAATCAAAATCAATATCGAACAAGATTGTCAACAAATCACGAACAGGACCATTACACGTATCACTTGCCTTCCTCGCTTTGGTCAGAGTTCTCATTTTCGGCTGATTCATCGTAGTCCGAATCGTGCATATCGTCAAACTGGCCACGGTGTGCAGGTGAATCTGACTCGTCGTCGTCCAACTCCTGATCAGAGACATCGATTGGAGCGTCACAGTCGCCGGCGATCTGCCAAATCTCCGCAAGTTTGTCGGGCGTGACTGCCATGGTAGCCTTTAGCAATGGAACCCTTCCAGTGTATCCAGCGTTTAGCTCGCGCCGACGCCGAACTAGTCGCGGAGTAAACGGTCTCGCAAAAGCTCGATTCAGGTTTAGGCTCTGCAATCGCAGTTGAGCACCGTAAACCGTTGAGATCGTTTTGCAAAATTCTAAACGCATATTCTAGTTTGCATTTTTTTCCAGGCACCTTACTCGTATCGTCTGCCGAGAGACCGACACCAAGCACAGACAAGGCAGCACAGTGAGGCCTCAGTAGCTTAAAAAAGAAGTCTGCACCTCTTCGCACCATTTCCCATGCATTGGGTGATTGCAAGCAGCGAAGAACTGCTACTAGGCATCTGGATTTCGATTCTGAAAAGTTCGGAAACTGACTGACGGCTGACAGCAACCAGTCTGTGGGAAAAATGTGTTCCACCCCTGCGGTGGGGTAAGGTAACTTAGCGTGGAAAACTTGTTTGTTGGCAGGTTGTCGGTCTAAATTTTTGCTTTTCGCCCGCTGCTGAAGGTGCAGCTCTCAACAGTTGCTACCAAACATTGCTATGATGGTCTTGCTTAAGAGCGATCAGACCGCGTTGCCGTAGAAATTGTTTTTCAAAAGTTATGAGTGAAACAGTATGCTCACCCCAGCCCTGCGGTAGTGGTTACCCTTTGAAAGTTATAGGTTGTGTGTTAGGTGTTTCTTTGTACTAGCTATAGTGTCCTTGCTGTTTTTGCGGTTTTTTTCTGCTGACGTTACTACATCCGTAAACAATCGCATGCACACTACTCGTCCGTATCTGAAGAAAGTAGTTGTTCATATTTTTTTAGTTTGAATTTGAAGAACGATCCTCACAGTGTTATTTATCGTTTAGCGTGCAGCACGCGCTTAATTCGACCTGTTAGTATTTGACGTGTTCTACTCCGGCCATACAACTTACCAATGGCAGCTAGCAACTCCTGCGCGCGATTTTTTGCTTTTTGCTGGTGTTTTCGCCCTGCCAATATACTTGTTCTTCCTAAATATTCATCATGACTTTGTTTTTGTGAGGCAAACAGTCAAGCTGCCGTGCATTACTATTTTAGTGACGGGCCTGCAGCGTGCTTCGCTGTCCAAGTCGAGGCCGAAATGGCGATGGTCTTCGTAAACTGTTGAAATTCATTTGGCTCGAGAATCCAATCGTGAAACTGGAGACCATGCGCAGCCACGGTCGACGTTTTACTACCGTTCGGGATCGCTGTAAGCATCTTACTATGCGTGACTTTCTTTTCTGCAACTTCTGGAGCGCGCAGCGCGCAAGTAAAGGAAGCTATCTGTTCGCATGTGAGTGTGTGAGTCCGTGAGTTCGTGCGTTCGTGAGACAGTGAAACCGGGAGATAACTTTACTTTTTCTCAACCGATTTTCAAAATTTCAAAATTAGAACGAATCTCTGTAAACCGCTGATGCTGTCTTTGGTACTCTGTGGGCTGTCCGATTCTTTCAGCGGTCTGTGCAGTAGCGTAGTTGACAATCGGACTTGGCCTTTTGGTCATCAGCTTGCACCAGAAACAACTTGCGCAAGTCAGGGCTCTTACCTCTTTATTGACCTCCCATACTTGCACAGTTCCCGTATGCGAGGGGGAGGGGGGGGAGTGGACTACCCATAAATCGTCAGCTTGCACCAAAAACAACTTGCGCTAGTCGGGGTTCTTATCCCCTTATTAACTTCACCAATATTTGCACTGTGCCCGTATGCGAAAGGAGAAAAGGCTATCAACAAGAACAAATGTTATCACTCTCGACAACAGACCATGCGACCTGCTGAGCGCGGCATGCACACGAACACCATGTGCATGCATACCCCACTAAAACTCAGGGATACGAGATACTGCGTTGACAAAAAGATAGATTATTAATTGAAAAAAGGAAATGTGACGGCAGAGAACACAAACTGCTCATCATGTCGACGCTCAATCATGGATAGCGACACCGCAGCTCATCGCAACTATATGCACCATCAGAAGGTGATCATCGAGCGACTCCACCTGCTCAACTGGCACTCGTACGAGCAGGGCGTGTTCGTCAGCGCAAGCATTTTTGGATACGGCTTGCTAGGTAACCATCTAACGAACGGGTAAAAATGAAATTGCAAAAAGTAAAAAATTTGTACCAAAAACCTCGGTCTGCCGAGAGCATGGTTGCCTCTCGACGACAACGATCGTTAAGATAGTGCGCGAGCTCTTTTACGATCATCCATGTCTTCGCTACGTCTGCATGTATGAAGAGGGAAACTGGTGGTTCGACAGTGAGCGCGGCCATCAGCCGCTCGACGACACGAATATGCACTGCTTCGCACTCGTGCTCTGTCACGAGGACGAAGACGGCAACGCCACGCCGCGCATCTCAAAGATCCTGATGTGCGAGCCGCTCGGCAGCCTCACGCAGCCGCTGAAGTGGCAGCTCTCGGCGCTGCTTGTTCGCACGTTCTTCGAGAAGGAGCTCCACGGCTCGAAGAAAGATGAAGGAAAGCGTTTTCTCTTCGAAAGCTCGTCGTTTTTTTGGTGACAGGGTACGCAGCTCGACACGGTGCGCGACTGCGAAGATCGCGCTCTGCATTTCGTCGAGAGCTTTGCACGCAAGCTTTCGGCGAACCTGCGCGGCTTCAAGAAGCTTGAAAGCTGAACCAGAGAACGAGGACAATGATAAACAAACAGACAGACGGTACTCGTGCCTTGCTGGCGTGTGTGCACGTATAGGAGACTGTCTCTCTCTCTCTCTCTCTCTCTCTGACTGTGTCTCTTGTATTAGTTAGCTTTGGGTGCCGCATATGATGCGCGACGTTGTACAGTGCTGGCAGAAAGTGTTAATTAGCGATGCACGATTACGCTGCGTTGAGCGGTTAGGGTTACCGGTTGCGGTTACGGGTCAAAAGTGCCGGTTACGGGTTACAGTTATCGGTTTGTTGACCAATTAACTATCAATAAACCAGTTGAACAGCTTGACGCGCTCGGGTCCGGGCTTCGCCCTCGCGGCGCAGATGATACCAATAACATGTGCGTGGGCGCTGAGGGAAATATAAGCGCTCACTCACGATTAGACGTGTGGTCTTTTTGCTTATGTAATGCGACGCCAGATATTAATAGAGGCACACGAGTAGGTCAAGTTTCTCATAAACACATCTCGAGGTCGGTATATTTAACATTTGACACGTACTTCCAGTTTCTGTGCTTTTTGCGTCAATATTCTCCAAATATTGAAGTATTTCATCATCAGCTATACATATTTTATAGCGAGAAAAAATTTCTGACTGAAAGCTCGAAAAGGGAAATTAAGCGTAGAAACATTGGATGCTTGTCGTCATTTTAAAAAAGCATTGTAATTTAGACGCTTTTTTAAAGAACTTTCGGTTTTCACACGACATCTTGGGTATGCTCAACGGTATTTAAGGAAGTAGGTCAGAAATAATAAGTAAAAAGCAATTAGGTGCTGTGATCAAACGACGTGACGCACGAAAATGCTTAAGACATCGTTGGAAAGAGCCTTTTTGGCTCAGTGTCACTATGTTCGCAGAATTTGCATAGGTTATACGACAAGCTACTATGAAAAGCTCAAAAGCGCGTTTTTTATTTGAAGGATTGTGTGTGCTAAAACTCATCATGGTGAGCTAAATGAACACTCATTAAATAGAGCGCGATTTTCTTAGTGTCACAATGTTTTCAGAATTTCTATTGCACTTTTGCTCGAGTTTCTATGATTGAATTAGTATCCCTCAGTGAATTGAGTAGACTGGTTACTCGCGCCGAGAGTCAAGATGACTCGTTCAACGTTGGAGTCGAGTGTGTTTGACCATGCGCGTAAAAAAAATTTCTGTACGTGTCCATAGCAGCCACTGTTTTCATTTTTAGCATAGTTTTAGCTTTGAAGCGCTTGTACTATTGTCCTGTTTGTGAATCGAACTTACTTCAGCTATGGCCTTCACGAAGGGCGGAACGACTGGAAAGAAACGAAAAGGTAAATGCGTAGCTCAAAGACAAAAGCCGACGGCTAAAAGCTCGAATGCTCCTTCCTTAGATTTGCCTGCTGCTTCAGAGCTATCTGGAAAGCGCACATCTGTTTTCTTTAAATTTTCTAAAAAGCGTCTCAGATCTGAGATCAAAAAGGCTGTACCCCGGCAGCTCACGGAAGGATTTAGGTTACTGTCTATGTTAAAATTATTCGAATTTATCCATTGGTTTGCTCGATGGCAAAGTTGTGGAGGGAAGTTCAGTTTAGAGCAAAATTATATCAGGGACGCGCAGTGTTCGCTCTTTGTTCAGTGCGCAGCCTGCAGTTTGAAAGAAGATTTTTTCACGTCAGAAAAAGCAGCTGAGGGCAAGAGAGCCAAAGTCAGCGTTCATCTTTCGGTAGCTAGCATTTACGCGAGCATTTTGTTACCTACTTTGTTTGGTGTTTCCTTCCGATAAAAACGACATATTACTCGACACTATTTGAAAAGTGAGTGAAGAAACAGATGCTAATATATGGAGCGTGATGTATGAAGCTAATATGTGCGCACCTCAACCGCCTGCATAAAAAACTTGCACCATTGAACGCGCCATCCAAAATTACACAAAAATTCTGAAGACAGTGGAGATTGATTACTTGCGAAAACGAGCGAAAAGTAGCAAAAACGTCATTTCTGAGCTACCTTCTTAAGTAACTTAGTCAAGTTTATTTGGACTTCTTCAAATGTTTTGAAATACTTTGGGGTAATGTTCTATATTGCGCACGAGATTTCTGATATGAACACTAGCACAGCGTAAATTTACTTTGCGTCTCATTTAGTTTTTGAGAAGAATTGCCTTCAGACTTGTTCGCAATATTGGCTGTATCCGACCGACAAACCTAACGTACAACGTGTTCCCGACTTTGTTGACGTAAGGTCAAATATTGCATTGCAAACTAATTTTTTCCGTGCTTTTCCATTTTTGCTACAGACGTTCGAGAGCGCGTAAATCGCTATTTTAAAGCGATGTAAGACGCACTATACGTGCAACAGAAATCCCATTTTTTCGCTGTTTCATTCGGCCAAGTAAAGCGCTGGTCTCGAAAGCTTGTTTTCACGCTAGCACGGCTGACTCCAGCTTCGCTAGCGTTAGGCAAAAGTTGTCTTTTGAGAACTGGTGTGTTTCAGGCCTTTTTTAAATGTCGCACAAATTGACGCTTCAAAAACGGTCGAAACCGGCATTTTTGTAACTTTTAGTGATGGATCCGATTTTACCGACTTGTTTTCTTTGACTTTTTCGGAGCGAATTGGTGCGGACATTCTTTTGAATCTTGATTTTGAGGTAAAAAGCCGAAAGCTCAGATTCGACCTCGCTTTACTGATTTGTGTTCCCACAGTCAAGTGTGTGTGTGTGTGTTTTTATATTTAAATTGCCAGAGTGAAATACAAATCGCCGGAAGAAGTGCGGTGAAGCGCCTCGTGTTTGCCACGCGTTTGTGGTATTATCAGAGCCGTATGTCTGGCTCAGCAATCTTCGTGTGTTTGTGCTCGCCTATGAGCGCTTTCTGAGAGGAGAACCCGTGCTCGGTTTTGACGCCGAGTTTAGTAGGGAGTAAATTGCAAAAGCGGCGATCGTTCAGTTCGCGAACAGCTATGGTGTCGTTTCAGTGTGTGAAATGTTCAAGTGGAAAGGCGAGTATCCACGAGAGTTTCAAATGCTGCTTTAGTGCCACGACGTGAAAAAAATAAACAGCGACAATAACGAAAATGTTGAATAAAGCTTTGTCGCATAGCAGAGGCAGGCCAAAGTTAGTTAAAGTAGCGTAGTCAATGAACGCCTTTTGTTGCAGTAAATAAGCGATAATATTATCAATTGATATTATCGTCTTGCGTCAATAGGTCGGCGTCTAGATTGACGGTGACAAAACCGCGTTGAGGCTGCTGAATCAGCGACTCTTTCTACGGAACTACATCGACATTCGCACGGTTGTGAAAAATCATCTTCATTTCAGCCGTTGCTGCGGAAACCGGACAAACCTGGTGGCAATTGCAGGCTCGCTCTTCAGCAAGAGGATAGAAGAGTATAAGTTCTTCTGCCAAAGCGACTGGGCCTCGGAGCACACGCTGAACGAGTAAGCAGGCTCAAGAAAAATCGCCGCTGCTTATGATTAATAGTCGAACATGCCGTGATACTTGTGCTGTGGAATATTTTACTTGTTTGTAGTGACCAGCTTCAATATGCAGCTGTGCCGAAACTTCTTTTCGTTGAGTGATATGGCTCCGAGGCTCGTCTGCAGCTCAGTAAGTGACAAGTGGCAGAGCACCCTGAAGACGCCCGAACGTTGACGGTTAATTATTTGCCGTCATCGATTGTGTGTCGGTGTCGCAACGTTGCCAGGCTTGCCGCTCAATGCGCTACGACAAGGGTGCGCCGCGCGAGGAATGGACAGTAACGGATCGAAAGCGGCGCTGATCGCACGCTTGACTCCCGTCGCTGCTGGTGGGCCGTCCCCGATTTGAGTACCACGCCTATCGGCGTCCACTGGCGAGACAGACAATTAGCGGAAAGATGTGCTGATTTGTTCCTTCAGCAGTCGCTCCACTGAAGGGCGCTTTAACGCGCTGAGCTAGACCACGCATTGGACGACTTAGGCCAAGAGATTTTCACGCATTTGGGCCATCACTTCATCGCTTTGCACGAAGATATCTTGTCGGATCTAACAAGGGATGCCGAAACCATCAAATTGGATTTTGCAATTTTCGTTCGTACCGCCTGCAACGCCTTTGCTTAGGTTCTCACGTTGCCGGGCGCGCAGCTCGTCCAGCGGGCGCGACTCAACTTCTTTAACGCGCACGGATATTTTCCGGGTCAACCGGTAAGCAGTGTACAGTAAACAATTTCATTGTCTTTTAATTTTTAATTTAATTTAGTTAAAACTATATTTTAATTAATTAATTTGAGTTCATTTGTCAGTGTTTCTACGCTGCGTATTTTTTGCGTTTTTAGCATATTTTTGCGTATTTCTGAGAATGGGCCTGTTGTGAGAGTTTCGCGCGTATTTTTAAAAAAATTTCCAAAAACTGCTCAAAAGTTCACTTCTGAGACTAGGTTTCAAAAAAATTTCGCTGTGTGCATTCTATCTCTTCAAGCCGTCAGGAGTTACCTACAAATTGAAATTTTAAAAATTTTTGAGGAAAAATTTAACCGTACCTAAAAAATTGTCCATCAGAAATGATGTTTTTAGTCATGCCAATGTTAATTTTTATTCATATTGGTTGTATAGTTACATTTAATTATAAACAATACATTACTGTAAATTTTTTATTTGTATTATTTATCGTATTTGAGAATCTATATTTATTTTTGAATTTGTTTTTTGTTTGTTCTATATATTTTTTAATTTTATTAGAACAATAAATTAAAATATACTTTCAAAAAAAGTTGATTACTGATAGCCACCCTTTAGCGAACCCACAAGCACAATTTTTGTTCGTCAACGTGCCGAGCAAGTTGTTGACGTAACCGCGGTCGACGAGAAGATACCTACTCAACTATTCGTCCAGATATTACTGCCTTGTTCAACGTAATTCACGATTACTTTTTCAAGATGACTGGCGTCTCGAGATTGTCCGCTTGTAGCGCGATCGAGAAGATGCTGGGCTCCGCGGCGGCACAGCGCCGTCCGGCCAGTACTCAATGCCGCTGACAACCCACAATTCCTAGAGCAGTCGACCAGAGTTGTATTTTGGACTCGCAAAAGCCGACTCGTCCACAGCATTGTGTTTCTCTGCTGACGAACAAGATAGTTTCTGAAAACATCGCGAAAAAAGTTTCTTCAGTTGCACACGGTGTATTCGGAGCCGATGTTGGTTTCAAACATAAAATTTTTGACGTGACTATAATTTTTTGCACAGAAATACATCAGCTGCAAAGCCTACGTGTAGCTTAACTCGAGAAGGCATGTTGGGAGTAAGTAATCTGACGAATCATCTCTAATTTTTTTAAGATAAACTGTATGCTGATTTGTTTAACGTGCGCTACAGTGTTTGTTTATAAAGCATGCTTTGACGAATGGAAAAGCACATGTTTCGAAAGATCCGCGTGGTTTCTTGCAGTGCGGATGGGAGTGCTTACTTTCACCTGTGCATAAGAAACAAGGTACGAAATTAAACTCGAAGTGTAGAAGAATTTTTAAACTGCAAGGTTAACTGTGGGAAAAAAAACTACTCGAGAACAACGTCTTTCACTATTCTGGAGATAAATTTCTGGGGTCCTCCAACTCTAGGTCGATTTAGAAGTCGCAACCAAAGAATTTCTGGGATTGCTGACATCAAATCTGCATCATGAATCTTCAAGAAGCCGGAGCGGCAATAATAACTATAATCGATAATACTAAGGATTCTGGCCGAAATCTAGACTACAATAGCTTGAATTTTGATGATTGAAGAAAATCATGTGTTAGTTGGGAAGGTAAAAAATTTTCACTTGTGAATCAGCAAATCTGAGTGAGCCGTCTGCAGATCAACGACGCGCCGTTGCAAAATTGAAAGAGTCTTTACGAGAACGTTTGAATTCTTTACAAACTTGTAGTTTTAGTCAGGTTTAGAAATTTGGCCCTCCCGCCTGAAGGTCGACGTTTTGAGACCTTGTGTCTTAAACAAGAAGGTATGGAAGACGGATAAACACCCGGACTAGTGGCACGTGATGTACGCGAATTCACCACTTACAATAACGCAAAAATTGCAACCTCTTAGCTTGGAAAAAAATTTCACAAAAATTTCTTTGGATCTTCTGCATGGAATGTCTCGCGCACGCTTTGAATCTCCTCACAGGCGACGTTTGCAAAATGCAGCCATTCATGGAAACCCTTCTTCGTTTTACGAAAGTCGCGAAGTTTTGTCGTCGAGCATCGGCAAAAGCGTCTCTGCGAGAGCGCCAGTTGCTTCCAGAGTGTGGCGGCAAAGTGGTCGCGATACCTCTACCAGTCAAAACGCGATGGTAT
>JAQGBB010000356.1:0-20613 GCA_034691745.1 Prismatolaimus dolichurus
GTTTTGGTCCAACCATCTCCCCCTCCTCGAACGTCCGTCTTGGTTGGACCCTATGATGATATACTTTGTTACAGAAAACCCAGTTTTCGGCCCACTCCCGAAGTGAATGTGCCTTATGCGATGGGACCTCTCCGCGTGTCTGTCTGTCTATCTGTGAGCACGATAACTTTATAAATCAAAAGGCTAGCGGCCTGAAATTTTTTTGGAAATACCTTTTGACAAACGTAGGTTCAAGTTCGAAGATGGACATAGTGGGTCTAATACATCCCGAAAAAGCCGCTCTACAAGGCCCACTACCATGTAAAAATAACGTGTTTAGCGCATAGCTCCAAAACCGCTGGACGGATTTCGGTCAGATTTGGTGTGTGCAGTCTCCGTGTGAGTTGCTTTCAAACTTACTGTCATCAATGGTTTCTGTCATAAGTGGTTGCAGGCCCACTGGCCCAAATTATACAAATTTCACTTGGCCATAGCTTATGATTAGCGTGAACAGACTTGGCTAAAATTTTGTGTGTACTTTCGTCGATAGTCTGTTTTAAAATTTAGGACAGCATTCATGGTCTAGTGGTTGTGTTTTTGATTCGCACTCGAGGGGCTATGAGTTCGATACCGGCGCACGCAAGTTTTTTTAGCATTTTTTTCTCGTGATTCAAAATGTCAGCTTTATTGTCGAAACCAGTTTTTAAGCACCCTAACGTGAGTGGGCCTCGAGGATCGGTACGTCCGACTTGTTCTTAATGCTCTTCAGTTCAGCCAACATTTTAACAAACCCACTAAATGGAGCGTTGTGCAACTTAGTATAATATTGACGGTATTTCGTGCTAATTAAGTCACGTGGATCATAAACCCAATCTGATCAAGAAGTTTACTTTTGAAAAGACTATTATTTGTGCTTTAGTGTACAAGTCTAACAAATGATAAAAAAATATTATTTAAGTTTGGCAATCGAAATATCGAGTGAGTGGAGACTAGTATTTTTAAGAATTTTGAGATTGCATCAAAAGGCAAAAATTCAGCAGCAAAAATTTCTTTCGAATTGTCTAAATCAAAACTCGTTTGCCTCAAAGATTACGTAGAACACCACTATTCCAAAACGAGTTGGGACGCAGTTTCCAACAGTGCTGATATGAATGAATATGAAATGACTGCTTAAACGAATTTTTGTAGCAAATATCGATGCAAAATTAGGGGAATTAGGATTCTCAAAAACTAAAATTGGCTCACCCATGACAATTTTCTGGACGTCCACTTTGGCTTGACCCCTTCTCGCCCTGTCCCAAAATGTTCGCTTTTTCTGCCCTTTAGCCGGACCCCCTTTCCCCTAAAGCGCGAACGTCTTTTGTGGAAGACCCCTTCCTGAAACTTGAATCGCCGTTTAGTGCACGCTTTAGGCAGCCTTATCCGACAATGCGCAAAGTCAATATAGCCAAACGCAGTTAGGTTGCGTTATAACGACGTGAGATTTGCCGCTTATAATAACTAACTAAAAGGGGTAGCGTGATAGACATTGGAATATAAGGACTGTCTAAAAGCCAACAACTCAACCCAAAAATAAAATTTAACTCCAATCATTTTGACCTTCAAAATTCGTAATTTTGAAAACTGCTATCCGACGCAGAATTGGACGCTAAATCCCAATCTGAAAGAAGACTTCAGACGGGATCACGTTTGCAAGAAACGAGCTTCTTTAAAAGTTTGTACTTTGTGCCTTTCAAAAAAGAGGTAAAGCTAAGTTGCTTCTTCCTTACGAGCTCTAGAAAATTTTTCGGAATACGATTCAGCGTGAAATTTTGTGCCGGACTGTCATTTTTAATTTTGAAGATTATGAATTTTAGAAGTCAACTAATCTTCACGCAGCCCTATCGCACGTGATGGAAACCTCAAAAGTTACTGTAAAATTCGCTACACTACACGGTGTTTCGGTTTCGGTGTATCTATAGTTTATCTCACACTTCCGCATCGATGCCACTGTCGCGAAACGTACTGCGGCGCTGCGAACGGCCGGTTTTGAAAAATAAAACCGAAAATTTTCAGTTCGATTTTTCGGTTTTTTCGGTTTTACTTGCTTCGGTCGGTTTTTTCCGTTTTCTCAAAAGTGGCTAAAAAGCGCCCAAAAGTCACGCCAAAAGTCTTTCGAAAAGGTAAAAACCGAGGAAAACCGAGAAAAAAAAAACAAAAAAAAAACGAAAACCCCGAAGAAAAACCGAAAAGTAGCACCTCGAAGGTGGCCCAAACCTAGTCTAATTTGAATTAGAATTACATCGTCGCCCTTTTTCGAAATAACAATGTGTTAAAGAAGCAGAAACGTATAGAAAAGCAGCAGCAGCAACTACGATCAAACACGTATATAGTCGTTGCCCGCCTGTTTAGACCTTGGTCCGCAAGGAGTGCGAGTGAGCGCTGTGTCGTAAGTGCTTGTAATATGCAATGTAACGTGACGTTGGTGAACTCCTAGTAGGTTTATAAGTCAAAATTAAGCATTGTCTCTTATAAACTTGTAGATAGCGCTACTTGTAGAATATACGTCACCTATTAGCAACGTCACTTAAAAGCTTTAGAATATTTGTCACCGCTGTGATAAAATCAGTAAGGGGTAATAAGCATTGTTAATTTTATCTGTAGATCAGACTTGGCTCGAACTAACCTGCTAACATCGACCGGGATGTCAAAGGATGCCACGAACAGCGTATGCACTACGCTTTTGATCAACCTATAGTGTATTTTACATGGTTTATCATCTAGATGTACGACTCGGAAGCCAGAAAAAGGATGCAAGTTCTGGGACATGTCGGCGAGCCCGAGGTCATTGCGAACTTGATCGCGTTTCTCGCCTCCGATGCGGCCAGCTTTGTCACTGGCTCAAACTATCTCTCGGATGCCGGAATTCTGCTGCAAGCCTAGAGTACCTATCAAATAGGCGGCCGATATGTCAGTGACGAGGAGGTGGTGTGAACTTACTTTTGCTAAAATACAGACATTATTTTTACGAGAAAGTAGGTGGTATGCGATTTTTAGGCCCACCGACGCATTCACTGTGCTTATTGCAATCGGACGTGTCGTCGGCTGTCTGTGAGCACGATAGCGGGCGCAATAAGCAAGCTATCGATCTAATTTTTTTCCTGAAGGTACCTTGGGACAAGGGTACGGATTGAGTGGAAAACGGGCTCCGGGCGTCTACCACTCATATAGCTGATTCATCCATTAGGTCCGTTTCCACGTGAAAATAGATTCTTTTTGGCGTAACTCGAGAATGCCTAGCCGGATATGGCTGAAATTTGGTGGGTACATCCAGACACAATGTAGACTAAGATTTCTGTCATCGGTAGTTTCGAGCCCACTGGCATAGATTTTCAAGCTTGTTTTGCACATGACTCGAGAACGCCTTGACGGTTTTGGCTGAAATTGGTGTGTGTCATTTTGACACAATGCAAACTGAAATGTAGTGTTTCTGGTTACTTTGTCGCGAGCGGTTTTTAGGTCCACTGACGCACCAGCGTAACTGGGCCTTGAGGATCGATACATCCGAGGATCCGATTTCTTAGCTAATTACAGTGATTTTTATCATCGTGGATTGCTAGTTTCGGTACATAGCATTCGTGGTTCCCACGCTCTAGGGCTAGTCTCGGATGTGCAGGCAGTGCAGCTAGACCGTTTGCTTGCATGCACTTTACCATATAATTTTCACACTGCTGATTATAAACTTCTGCGCATAGCTAGTGTCGACTGTCGTGTCGCCATAAGGGGTCTTCCATAAAGAAGTCCGAGAAAAATTTGACTTTTTTTTACCCTCCTCCCCTTGTCCGCAAAAATCGCCTATCCCCACGTGTTAAAATTAACGTTATGTCCGAAAAGTCCCGACCCCCTTCCTCCGGACGTCTTTTGTGGAAGACCCGTAAACGTGTTGTGAGCTTCTCTCATTGGTACTCATCAGATCAGTGTTCACATCACGTTGGGGATCAAAGAAATTTCAGATCGCTAGCTTGACTGGTCGTGCCACCCAGTGAGAACCAAACACTACGTATCTCGGCATATGTTTGCTCTCGAGCTCATCTATATATGACATCACCTGGCGAGGGAAGGGGTCAAAAATTTTTGAATTTTTAGGTGACGCTACGTGTTAAAAAATACAGATGACGGAAGCGGAGGGGGTCGAAAAATTAGAATTTTTAGGTGACGTCATATTTCGACGAGCCCCTCTGAGATTCAGCTGACAAACGAGTGTGTGCGTTACATACGACAGTGTAGTCTATCACATCCATCGGATTTTTTGTTCGTTTCCAGGCTTGCGCCACACTGTGTGCACATAGCACCAATCGGCTGAACACTAAGCAAACAGATGCGAAGCGGCGCACGCATATGCGCTCACTCTGACAAGTCGATTTTCCCAGGTTTTCTCGCGTGGATGTGTATAGAGTCGGAAGACACGTGGCTGAACATATTCTGGTGGGCATGAATACTTTGCCATTTCTTTTTTCTGCGCTTGACACATGATAAATGTGCGTTCACCCAGTCTCTAGTTTGCTTTCTCATCGGCTGCGCTACATCTGGTAGTTCGCTTCATACGAGTATAATAGGTCACACTCGAGTGCAGCCCACATTGCTTGCTGCTCTCGTATAATCCGGGCTGCACGCAGGTGCAAAGTGTTATACAAATTCATCTGCAAATATTAGCATGCGGCGTTATCATTCGAGATACGCGAAGCTTTCGTTTTGCCCTCTTGCAATATGAAGCGCAGTGCATTGAAAGACAAAGTTTCACGTTGAAAAATGTGCTGGACAAGCAACTTGACTCCTGCAAGCTCAAGTTGTAAACGGTCATGTTGCATTCTAGGTTTTGCTTTCTTGGGTACCTTGTTTCGAGAATATCGTTTCTTGCAAACATAACCGTATCATATTCCTCTTGAAATGGCACACACATGCGCTGGACTTTCTGGCAAGGTCGCCATCATCACAGGTTCGCAGAGCGCCATAGCCCCATTTTGTTATTATTTGAATAATATTAAAATAATGAAAAATAATAAATAGAAAAATAATGTAAAAAATAAATTTGAAAATACCAGGTTCGAGCTCTGGAATCGGTTTGGCAGTTGCTGAAAAGCTCGCCGCTCACGGTACAAAGGTCACGCTAAGTGGACGCAATCTCGACGGTCTCGCGGAAGCGAAGCGGAAATGCATAGCAGCCGGACTGAAAGAAGGAGATGTGTGTGGATGTGTGGAATCACCGCCTATTAGTTAATTAATGTTGCGTTCTACCGCAGGTGTGCACCGTTGCGGGTGAGATCACCGACGAACATACCCGAGAACGTCTCGTCGCCGAAACAGTGAAGCAATTTGGAAAGATTGACATACTCGTAAAATGATATGCCTATAAAGTTTTAATGCTAATCATCAAATGCTTAATCGAATTTAGGTCAACAATGCTGGCGCTTCTCCGCTGAGCAGCGTTGCGATGGGAAATGCGACTTTGCAAACGTTCGACAAAGTGTTCGACATCAACGTTCGGGCGCTCATTGACCTCACGATGAAGGCAGTTCCACACTTGATCAAGACCAAGGGTAAAGATAGGCTAGGATGAATCGTTTCTTGACAATTGTGGCCTGAAAGTTTGCTTCGAAAATCGTAGGAAATGTCGTGAACGTCTCCAGCGTTGGAGGCATTCGTGCGGTAAGGGGTCATGCATAATTTAAGTAAACGGCTAGGGGAGGGGGTGGGACCGAACATGAAATCATGTGTAAAAGATAGCATATCCCTAACACATAAATTTGTTTATATGGGGGAGGGGGTAAAAAATTCAAATTTTTTGTTCACGTAAATTATGGACGACCTCTAGGGATACGTGGACAATGCTTGCTCGATGAATAATATTCCTTGACTTCATTTTGAAGGTTCCAAATTTCATCTTCTACTGCATGGCAAAGTCATCCGTCGAAATGTTTTCGCGTTGTTTGGCACAAGGTACACTTGAACTCTCGATATTAGCTGAATTCCTATCTATCTTCAATTTTCTAGAACTCGGTCCACAGGGCGTGCGAGTTAACACCGTATCGTAAGTATTCTCAAGGATTCCGACCTTCGTTGTTCTAGCAGTTTTGAGGATTTAATTTTTCTAGACCGGGCCTGATTCGAACCAACCTGCCAACGTCGGCTGGGTTGTCGCAGGATGCCGCGAAAAACGTGATGCACAATATTGCATAATTAAAGCTAATCCTTGCCATTTAGCTCTTTTACTCTGCAGGTCTACGAAACGGACATGTACAAGAAGCGACAGGTTATCGGTCGTGTCGGCGAGCCCGAGGACATCGCGAACTTGATCGCGTTCCTCGTCTCCGATGCGGCGAGTTTCGTCACCGGTTCGAACTACGTCTCGGATGGCGGCGTCCAGCTCTACGCGGAGAGCTTCACATCAGCTGCCGCAGCTGCAGCGGCGAAATAAGGAACATGAGTGTTAGCTGTTCGTCTAGTTGGCCTGGCTAAGCTAGCTAATCATTAGTTCACTGAGTAGCACAAAATTCATTTATCGGTATCTCTGCTTTGATGAGGGTCTGCCTCGTGCGTCGTTCATTTATCGATCGTTGTCCGCTGAGGTGCTCGTATTCTTTGGTGATCATGAATATTGAAACGTCAATCATTACTTGGAACATGTTCTACGAGTTTGCAGTAACCATCGACGGGTGGGGGAACGTTGAAATATGGCATCGAGCAAAAAGACGACCTTTGAAGCATGGGCTACGATTTTTCCCGCCGTTTGTACTCCCCAGTTACGTCATATTTGATTGCATCCTGCCTGGAACGCGCAGCGCGTAAGCAAAAGGATAGCTATATGGTTGAACAAAGATCTCCCCCTCGCAAAAATCGAAAGTTAGCGGACGTCCAGAGTAACCTAGTGGACTGTGTCCGAAGCTGTTCCATATTGTTCCAGCGCGTTCCAGAGTATGTTCTAGAAAAGAATCCTACCATTTGTTATACGTAAACAGTTGGCGTTTTTTCCGAATTGTCTTTTTTGCATCCTGCCTGCTGTATATCTATTCCAATACGCTTCCACTAACTGCTCAGTTAATATCGCGCTTTTCCCTGCTTGCTCAGCGGTCACGCGCTTGCTCTGAGATAGGATCAACATCTCGTTATGCGAACAGCTCACAGCTTCCACGTCTTGCTCACACTTAGGCGTGCCCTTTCACTGCTAGCTCGTTATAGCTGCTGGTACGATTCATTCCTTCGCTTGGTCCGACTGAACAGGAAATTGTTTGTCTCACGTCTTCGACGTAGGTCAGGGATACAACACTGCCTGGAGCGCGTAAAAAACGATAGCCTACTATTCGGACATCGACTATCCCCGCAGCCGACAAGTTGGCGGATGACCTTCGATATACAGTACAGTATGTCACATACCTCCACGGAACACCTTGTGTTCCAGAACACCATTTTTGCGTCTTTCGGGTTTGCCGATTCCACTTGTTCAGCAAAATGCACTGCGTAAAAGAGCATTTTTTTGGCGTTAAAACTAAAGCCCGGGAGTTTAGCATTTCAACTAGTCTAAATGAGTAAATACCACGGGTCACTCGCGTGCTTTATCGCAAGTAGGCAGGATGCACTTCGGCGATCCGCCGGTCCGCTTATTTTAGCGTTCTCTCCCGTTACCCTCTCTCTCCCACAACAAAGTCAAACTCAGCACTCTTTCTCGCATCGCCCGCCATCGAGACTCACTAGACGCCTTTCGTGTGAACACATCTGCTTTACTCGAGAAAAAGCCGAACTACGCAGCAACAGCTGAAAACTGCAGCAAGGAACTACCAAATAGCAGTAGCGGAAGCAGACAATGACATCAAAACGTGCTACGACTGATTAAATTCTTCAGCAAATATTAGTTGACAGGGCAGCCTTCTTTCGAAGCGTCACCGACGACGCGAATCTCATCGAGCGGGATCGTTCGTCTGTGACGTCGCTTCACCTCCAGCGTGATATCGCGAACGCATCCAACATAATCATCTATCGATCAAAAAGTCTTCAAGCTAGCTCCTGTTTCCTCAAAAAAACTCCTCACCTCGAGTGTGCAAGCCACGATGTGATGCGGTGGGGGGAACACCTCCAAAATAAAGTGGATCTCGCGTGTTCGTTTCCAGTGATTTCGCCTTCGAGACCAGTGTCGAACCGACGCCGTCCACCGTTAATGTCATCAGATTCTTCGCTTTGTAGACCTGCAGAAAAATGAGGGAAATGAGGACAACTGCGAAAAGGCACATTCTCGAACTGAGGAGAATCCAGGAGAGAAGAAATTTTGAGGTTCGGTCAAGAAAAACTCAAGTTATGCCTCTGACTGACAGACATGCAACCAGGTGGTTTATTTCTTTCGAAAAGAGCACGACAACTGTACCTTAATCTTGTGCCAGTGCCCGTCGCAGAGCTGGGTCGGTGCATCGACAGTAAAATTGAGTTCAAGCGGGCCAGCGCCGTTCTCAACGATGTATCGTACACGGCCATCGATCATTTGCAAGGTCAGATAATCTCCGTTATCCCCAGGTGCGGCGACCGAGAGAAGAACGGCGGTTCTAACGCGTGGTTTGATCTCCATCTCGAGATTGAACTTTGTGCCGACCTGGAGTGGAAGAACACTTGTAGAGCAGTGTTAAGATTGCGAAATGAGGGAGGGATGTACCACAACATTTTCCATGATGACTGCATGACCACCGCGTGGACCGAAGAAGAGGCCTGGCTCGCGGAACTCCTCGCAGGATTTGACGCCTTCGAGTTTCTCGAACGCGGTTGGGATGTTCTCTTCGAAGAGGTAGAGAGGACGCAAGCAGCCGCCGAACGAGGGTCGAATACCCTGTAAGGTGACGACACGTGCAAAAATTAATGAACAAATCGATAAATCGATGAGCGATTCGACAAATCGATAATCGAATCGATAAATCGCTGGGCGAATCAATAAATCGATAATCGAATCGATGAATCAACAATCCGATTAACAATCAAGGAAAAGTTCGAAATCAGAAGACTCGCATAGGATGGGGAAGTCATCAAATCGATAAAATGATTTTAAGGAATCGGCAAAAAACGCAAGCAACAACTCACCGTAAAGATCTTCAACCGCTTCGTCTCGCCGAACACATTTGCCGGCACCCCACCAAAGTACAGCGGCGTTCTGTACTCAATCGAAGTCGTGTCCCCCTTCGAGTACCCTTCCGCTTCGAGAACACTATCGATGAATAACTGCCCTTTGCGGTCATCCCGAACAGCGCGCACTTCATGCCAACTGCCATCGACGAGTGTCCGTTCACTAACGAGCAACGCTGCTCCCGAACCGCTATCGAAACTGAACTCGACACGACCCGCTTTCAGAGAGATCGCGATGTAGTCAGAGTACTTCTCGTTGCTGATGAAGAGAAGAATGCCGTTTGAGGCGTCCGCGCGGAAGGAGAAGGCGAATGTTGATCTGAAGGTGGGGGATTAGATGAAATTCGAAATTATCAAATTCGAAGAAAAAATCGATCACCTTGTTTCGATCGAGGCGAGCAAGTCGGATATTTCGACACGACTGTACGGATCGATGCCGAAACGACGTGCATCGGACGAGTCAGGTTGTGGTCCGCGTTCACGCTTCGCTAATGCACACTCGCGATCGAGAGGGGACGGGGTCGTTTGGACCAGCATGCCGGCTGAAGCAGACAGAACGCAGAAGTACAAATCAGTCTATACGCTAGTGATGGGCGAAAGACAAGATCGAAGTCTTTGGAATCGAACCGAAAAAACAGGATGGCAGGATGCAAAACTTGTTCAACGAGAAAGCGTCTTCTTACATGTTGCTATGGCGGCAGTAGCGGTAATAGCGCTCGCCGTCGCGTCTTCGGTTGGTGGCGCCGTCGGGACAACTTCTTCAAGCGAGCACCCGACCAGCGATACACTGCCAGCGTAGCGTGTAGAATTCGAGAAGTAGAGTGGTCTGAAGAAACCATGTCATTCTCGAAGAGCAAGAACGCAAAGCTGCAGACCATACCTGCCATCATACGTAACATCGCCAATACATCCACGCCAGTCGAGGTCGCTAGCTAACGCCTCCTTGACGCGTGCGGGAAGTGCCCGCGGGAAGGAGCCAAAGTAGAGAGAAGCGGGCACATCGGCCGGAAAGGCCATTGGTGCAAAGTCAGATTTGCCAATCGTAAAGTCGTCCAGAAGGAACTGGATTCTAAACACCGAAATCGACCAATCAGATCAAAGAGGGTGGAGCCTATCCAAACCGACCAATCAAATAAAAGAGGATGGAGCAAACGACCAATCAAAATCGTCCTACGAACCGCCCAACTTACTCTGACGCCGAACGGCTAATCGTGAGATAGTGCCAAGTTCCATCAACGAATCCGTCAGGAAGAGTCATATCAGCCGTCGGTGAGACAACATCGTCAAACGACGTCACGAGAACCAGCTTCCCATTCGCAATAGCACTCGCAAACACATTCGTGTTCGCCGCATCTGCCAGAACGAATAAGACACCCGCATCGGGCGACGCCGGCTTGAACTTGAGCGTCAGATCGACGTTCGGCCGAAGCGAGAGAGCTCCAAACTCGACGAGACCGGACGGAAGGGCGATGCCGGCTTCGTCTGTCTGCTCGTCGAAGGAGACAACACGAACGGGCTCCTCGGCGCAGCCCTTCTTGACGCCTATTGCGGCGAACGGGCTTTGGAGGTTCGGGGCGTTGATTTCCAGGTGCAGGTTCTTGATGCAGCCGGCAAAACCCTTGTTGTGCTCCGCGCTAGAAAACACGTAAAAGATTGAAATTCCCTCAAAAATTCGAATAAGATCAAAACGCGTTCAATCGATTCGCTTTCACCGTTGCTAGTTTTATTGCTGCCCGTTTAAAAAATTTTAACCAGAACATGTTCTAGCACGTAATAACACCCGTTCTTCACACACTGTAAAAATCAATAAAAACATGTTCTTGAACGCACCGCTCGCTCAAGCCATGCGGTAGACCTCCGATGTAACTCAAATTTGTGTGGTCAAGTTCCATCATTTGTCCGGGAGAACTGCCTTCAACCTCTGCAAAAACAACGAATCAGCACGCCGGTTCCAATCGAAGAAGAAGCTTACTGTCCATCTCATGTTCGCCGTCCTCGTCGTCGTGACCGCGTATGATGACGAGTGTTCCGTCCTTTCCGTTCCGTTGCGCCTTCAGCTCATGCCAGATACCGTCGTTATAAGTGCTCTTCGAGAGGATCCGTGCCGCACCGGTACCGAGATCGTACTGGAGCTGGACGCGACCACCGCTCATCGAAATGCTCAGGAAGTCGCGCTGAAATGAGGGTCGATCGAAAAATCGATAAAAACGATCGAAAAATCAATAAAAACAAAACTGCTTACAGCTTTTCCGATGAAGAATATAAGACCATCGCGAGCATACGTTCTGAACTTGAGCATCACATCCGTCTTCTTCCTTGGCTTCCACATACCAAGCTCGAGCGCCGCAAAGCCATTCCCATTAAAGCTCACAGCTAAAACCATTTGCTAGCTTATCAAGACAAAAATCGCCCAAAGACATACTCGTTTGATCCTTCATTATCTTCAGTTCCTTCCTCTCCGGACTACCATACGTGCCATCGCGTCCGTCCAGATCGAAGTTCCATATCCCGAGCGGTTCCCCATTGAGTTCGATGTCCTCGATCGCCCCTTTCAGGTGCCGCCGGTTCTCGGTTATCTCCGGTGGCATCTGGCAAGAGAATCAACCAATAAGAATCGAGCGAGAACCGGGTATCCAATGAGAATACTCGAGCCTCAGAAGGGACTCCACCGACGAAGAACTTGCTCATCTCCTGATGCAGATCGAAGACCGATTTCCGACCTGGCGCGGTGCCCGTTGCCACTTCTGGTGGGCGTCCTTCGGTCTCGACGGTTAGTGTTGCTGCCTTTCCGGTTCGTTCGATAGTCGCACGATGCCAACGGTTGTCGTTCACCATCCTGGATCGAAAAATTGAGTCATCTTTCACCATGTGAAACAAGAGGATGCTTACGCGGGATTCTTGATCTGAGTCGAGCCATCGCCCAGATTCATGATGAGCATCGGATGACCTCGGTCGACGACTAGTGCCATGTAGTCATCCGACGGGACTAATCGACTGCTCGTTGTGCCGACCTCGTTTCCGAAGAAGAACAGCATGCCTGTGCAGACATGAAGCACATGATGTCATCGCCTGCCAAGTCACGTGATTTCCGTTTACCGTTCGGTTCAGGCGTCTTGAAGTGCATCGACAAATGAGTGTAAGCTGCCGAGCGCGTCACTCTACTCGGATTCTTCAACCGAAGACTCGACGTCCCGTTGAAGTGCGCACCGATTCGGATCTACAAATCAATGCTATCGATGGGTAAAGAGCCTAACTCCCCCGCTCATACCCGATTGGCCGCTTCCCTCGCCATCTTGACTTTCTCAGCCAACGCGTCCAATTTCTTAGCAAAATCATCGATCCTCCTCTTCGCCGCTTCTTCAGCCGTCTTCGCCTCCGCGATCTTATTGGTCACATTAGCACCCATGTTCTTCAATCTTTCGACCTGTTCTCGTGCGATGTTCTCGTCCCGTTTGGATCCGGATGCCGATCCCTGTCGATTGCGAACTGCTTCTTCAAGTTCAGTCAGTTCAGCTGCCAATGCGTCCACTCTAGCTTTCGTCTCTTCCGCTTTCGACTTCACGTCGGTTGCACGACCTTTTTCGGATTCCACCCGGTCGCTCATCTTCACACGGTGGGAGTCGAGTTTCGCGAGCTCGGCTTGTGTTGCGTCCATGCCTGGCTTCAGTGCTCGAACGCTTTCGCTGACTTTAGAGAGGTTCGACTTCGCGGCGTCGAGACCGTTCTTCAATTCGTTCACGAGAGAGGAATGGGCGCCACGAGCGGGGCCCGAAACTTCGTTGGCCTTTCGGCGCCGTTCGCGGGCGTCGTCAGCGAGTCCAGTCGTCTATAATAGCGATGGTCAAAATCGATAATTTTCGAAATACAATCAAAACTTCTCCAAAAGAAGAATCGAATATTTGAATCGATTCGCTTCCTAATTGGGCCAAATCGAATAAAAACGTCTTCGAAGCTACCTTTCCGAGCGATTCATCAGCCTTCGCAATTGCCGCCTTCGCTGCTTCATCAGCTTCATCAAGATTCTTGCGAATGTCCTGATAAGCAGTCGCCGCTGAAACGGCCGTCTCAGCTTGACTCTTCGTTCCCTTGAACTCGTTCGCAAGACGATTCGCGTCCTGCTCAAGCCTGGCAACGAAGAAACGAGGTTCGGAAGAAAGAAATGCTCGACTCTCTTACATCTCCGTCTTCCGGTCAGCTAGCGGCTTCTGGTCCATCAACTCGCTCAGATTCGGCTGCAGGTCATCGTGCTTCGCGGTAGCAGCACCGACACTATCGTTCAGTCGGTCGACAGTCCCCTCAAATTCCTGTTTTTAGAAAAACGATCGAAAAATCGATAAAAACGATCGAATCAAAAGGCTTGAAGAATCGAATCGCAGTCGAATCAAGTTGGAATCAAAACGAATCAATGAGTTTTACAAGGTCGAATCGCAATTCGCGTCACTTCGACAGTTGCTAATTTAGATCGAATCAAGCCGCCAATCTTACATCGTAATATTGACGAGCTGTCGGCAAAAGCGCTCGTCCCGCATCGACCTTCTCTTTAGCCTCCTGTACGAGCTTCTTCAGTTCCGCATCCTTCGTCTTGAACCCTTCGTTTCTCAGCTGAAGAGAACACTCATGCATTTCATACCAATGCGGAATACACTGCATATTTCTATCCATTTGTCCAAACCGTAAAACTGTAAAAAAGTTTGACAATTATGCATTTTCATTCGCGCCAAAAATGCATGGACAACTGGACAGAAGATAAATTGAGTGGGCCTAAAACTTCAACCTTTCACCCTCGCACCTGAAACGCATCGCCACTGAAGTCATCAAGAAGGTTCCGCGCAATGGTGACATTCACACCAATAGCTCCCATCCGTCCATCCTGCTCGTTGAGCTTCGAGTACAACCCATCGAGTTTCTCACGTAACTTCGCTGCACTCTCGCGTACTCCAGCAAGCTTCGTCGATCTTTCGGTTTGCACCTCTCGTAAAACTACACAATCGATCGATAATCGCAAGAATCAAGAAGATTCAACGACACACCCTCGTGAGCTTTCTCAGCGACGTCATTCGCTTTCTGCTCTCTCGCGTTCATGTCAACCGCTTGAATCTGCTGGAGAAGTTCTTCAGCTTCTTGAAGAAGCTCTTCGTTGTTGATGCCTGCGGGGGTCTTTCCACCGAGACTTTCGACCAGGGCTTTCATCTTGGTGACAACAGCTGAAGGACAGGAAATTATGAAGGTATGAGCAGAGACAGGAAATACCTCTTGCTTCGCGAATTTTGTCGTCGAATTCCCTGTCTGCTTGCTCTGCTTCGGCGACTAGTGCTTCGCTGCGATTTCTCGCTGTTTGCGAGTCGTTCGAATTTCGTTCAATCTTAAAGACGTGATGGGATTACGGTAGCTCAGGGGTGTCCCTAGCTTTTCAGAGGGGGGTTGTTAAAAGCACTAATTTTTCATTTTTTCCTTGGAAGGGGTTGCCCTAACAACCCCCTGGGGACGCCCCTGTAGCTTCGAGTACCCTTCGGGAAAACTCCGCGGCGATGGCTCTCTGCCGTTCACCATCATCGACCAATTCGGTGACCATCGATCGAGAAAGACCTTCTGAAAGGGTTTTGTGTTCGGCCTATAAGGTAAGGTTCGTTTTTTGGCTTTGAACCAGATTTGAGGAGTTTCCCATTTCCGTTTCCGAAACCTGCAAGCGTCGAGTCTGATTCGCGATCTGATTGAGGCGCCGATTCGTGAGATAAACCATGGTAAAGTTCGAGAGCCCTCCTTCGGCGCGTGCGATATCTTCACTCATTACGAGGAGGTCATCGACGAGGACGTGCACGCATTCATCGCAGACTTTATAAGAGATCGAAAATCAATAAAAGCTCACGCCTCTGTCAAATTCTGTTGCTTACACATGCAACCGTGCTTCGGAACACGCAGAAAACCCGGAATGCACTCGGAACAACGTGGACCTGTTGCACCCTCCATGCACTGGCACTGGCCGGTTCGAACGTCGCAGACGGTGCCCGAGGAAAGGTCGGCTTCGCAGTCGCACTCTGCGCGAAAAAGCCGGGATTACGATAGTGGAGAGAGAAGCTTTTGGCACTGTATCCTATACTTTTGCAGCCCGTCGGACCGTACGACCAGTAGCCCTCCTGACAACTCTCGCAGTGTTTGCCGGTGGCGCCTTGCATGCACGGGCATTGACCGGTCTTCAGGTCGCACTGCTTTACCATCGACGCTTCGGCGCATTCACACATCTCGCAGCCGTTGCAGTCGTCGAAACCGTATGCCAACGGCTGTAATGAGAAGGGAGCGTCTCATAATCTAATGGGGGCTACTGTGCACATTCAAATAAGAAAGAATAAAGGGTCCGTAAAAAGTTTGAGGACATCGACAGCAATTGAGACATTACACGTGTAGCCTCTTGCCTTACTTTTTCGTGTCACAAAATGTATGCAGTCTAAACATAAACTGGCTACCATGTTCTGTCGACTTTTTACGGACCCTTTAGTAAAAATCGGATAATTTAAATCTCGGTGATTAATCATAAAAGTACGACACGGCAAAAAACGTACAGTGCAACGATCGCAGTTTGCACCAATGACATTCTGCTTGCACTCGCACCGTCCGGTCCGATCATCGCAGAACTGAGCTCCGCACTGATTGCAAGTGCAATCTACAATCAATCTTTTCCCCTCATCCATCCTCAGACAAGTTTAGATTTGTACTTTTGCAATTCCGCAACACGACCGCATCGCCGTAATACCACGGCGCGCACATCTCGCACTTCGTTCCCGCCGTATTATCGCGACAGTTAGCGCACACGCCGGTCAACCGATCGCACGCGTCCGGCAACGAGAGGTCATTATTGCCCGAACAGTCGCACTGCTGGCACTTCACACGTCGTGCCGGATTTCCGAAGAAGCCCCGATCACATCGCTCACACTGCTCGCCCGCATAACCCGCTTTGCAGTTGCACTTTGTGCTCACACCGTAGCCGACCACCTCGCAACTTGTAGCAAAGCTGCACAAGCAGAGCAGTTTTGAGGTTCAAACTTTCGAGCAGCCTCGTTGAGAAACATCGAAACATCTGCCCTCCTTTCGCAAGGACTTACTTGTACTCCGGATCGAGATGAGGACACGGACAGACATTACAATCCCCCGGTGTTCCGCGCGTCGCGTCACCGTAATAGCCTTCAGCACAGCGTTCACAATGATCGCCAATGGTCGCGTCCGTGCAGTCCTATCAAGCAGCGGTTTATCCTCCTCAAATTTCGAGCAGACGAGGAGCAACATACAATGCATATTCCAGTTCTGACGTCGCACTGGCCACTGTGTCCGTTGCACTGGCACGGAACGCAAGAACCAAGATACGGTCCGGTCGAGACCCGATAGAACCCTTCGGCGCAGTCCTGAAGACCTCCTTTTTATTACCTCATTTTATCGATCGGCAATGACCAACCTCGCAAGAACTTCCACGATACTGTGGTGGACACTCGCAACTCTCGACGTTCGCCGCTGCGTGGAAGCTCGGCGCATACGGATCCCGACTCGACGAATCGAGTCGAACATTCGAGAGTTTCGCACTCGCGATCGTGTCGTAGTAAGAGATGCGGATCTTCACGTCAGTCAGATTGTACAGAAGTAACATCAGTTGGGCACGACTGAATTCCGACCCGTCGTGGAACTTCCAGTTTTCCTACCAAATGACCCTCAATGTGCCTAATTTTTGCCTCTCTATTTCACTTTCTCACAGGTAAAATCGCTGCTTCAACTCTAAACGACTTGTTCGGATCCATCGGTGGTGTCGCACTCCAGTACTCGGCGGTGAAGTTGTAGCCCTTCAAAGAGTGACCAGTGGTCAGTTAGGACAAGGGTGGAAGGAGGGAGGACCTACAATCAGGATAATGTCTGGAGGTGATGAACGCAGAAACTGGGAGTTCGAATCGCGCTGCTGCACTTCGAGATCGAAACTGAGGTTGCCACCGTAGGAGGCGATCTGGTTGCCGAGGAATGTGGTTGGGGCAACGAGGTAGATCGCGTCGGCAGCGTCCTGGACGGGCCGCTGTTCGCTCACGCTGACTGTCACGCTTTGACCTTCGGTCGCTATCGAGGCGGTGCCCTCGAGTGAGACTACCCAGCCGTTCATGTCCGCGATCTAAAGCACGTGATTAGTGTTCGTCGAAATTTTTCGAAAAGGAAAAAACACTTGAAAATTTAGATAAAAGTCAAATCTGAAATAAAAATAATTTTAATAAAAATAATAAATATAAAAAAATTTAAATTTAACTTTTTTTTTCACATTAAATTAAAATTTTATTTCTTTTAAATAAATTTCGATCCCATTAATACGAACATAGTGGTGTAGAGCTTACCGTCGTCCGCTGAAAGACCGAACTTCGACACTGCATCGTCGTTCCGAAGCAGAAGCACTCGGTGCAACCAGCCGGGTTGCGTTCCTCGAGAAAGAACGTGCCCGACTTACACTGCCCGCAAGCACTACCCTCGACATTCTTCTTGCACGTGCACGTCGCCGTGTCCTGGTCGCAGATGTCGGGCGTCGAACCGGCGAGATCGCAGCTGCACTGGTAGCAGCTCGGAAAACCATAGTAGCCAGCGATACATTTGTCACAGCGGCGACCGGCCACGTTCGGTTTACATCTATCCCGACAAAGAAGTCACGTGATCCGGAAACAACCAATCAGAACAGACACGCACTTGCACTGGCCTTCCAACGAATCGCATTCGAGACTGCCGACCGAGCCTTCTGGGTTGCAGCCACAAAGCTAAATAAGTGGGGATTCTTATAGCAAATGCATAACCAAAAGCCCAACTGGTCAGTGGCCTGTTTTATTATGCCTCCAAACTTGCCAACAGTTATTTTGGAGCACTTCTTACCTGACATCCGATAAGCGCATCGTAACCGTAGGCGTTTGGTGCGCACGCATCGCAGAGTATACCAACGACGTGAAGTGGACAGAGACACTGACCGGTCGATCGATCACACTGCTGATTGGGTCCACAAGCACAAGCTAGATAAACAAGCATCAAATCGTAGTTGCGAAGTGCCCCGACAGTTTGGAAAGCGAACCTCGACAGTTGGGAAAACCGAAGTAGCCTGGCCGACAATCGGTGCATTGCCGACCAATCACGTTCGGCTTGCACGGACACTGACCGCCGAACTTCTCGCAGTTGAAGCTCGTCGAACCGCTAACGTGGCATTCGCATGCGAGTGCACCGTTGAGGAAGTGAGATGTGAGCGAAAAGACAGCTTTCTTACAGTAGTCGCTCGCCGTTTGCGGGCTATTATAGAGAAGCTCATTTTGGTGGGAAAATAGCGAATAGGTACACTGACTGTTCCCTACTCTAGCTTGAAGTTTGTCGGAAGTCCACACGTCGAGATAAACTCGGCAGATCGATCGAGTGGTTCCTCTTCGAGTAAGTTTGGTTTATATTCGTTCTTCGGTATAGCCATGACGTAATCCTAGCACGGAGGACGACGTTGGAAGCAAGAATTGATAAAATTTTAATCTCTTAGCGTACCACGAACAGAGATCCCTGCTTGTGATCTTTGAGTGACATGGTGAGCGTAAAGTTATCGTTAACATGAAAATGCATCTCGTCGTCGTTCGAATGCTTCACGACGGCGCGACAACCCGAGATGCTTGGACAGAAGCCGATCGGAACGTAAGCTAGCGAAGAAATCGATGAAGGTCACTATTTACACCGGACGGCCAAGAATGATAACGAAACTGGCTAACTACCGTAATCATCTAACGACTAAAATTAAGCACTTCCAAATCGGAAAAAGATTAAAATTCTGTTCAGTGACAAAAAACACAACAGCCATGAACATTATAAAATGTAAAGGAAAGATAGAGAGGAGCAAGATAACGAGTATGACCAAACGCAACGCGAATAAAAATGACAGAGATTACGGTAGAAATAACCGATGTGAACCGAATAGGGTGGGAAGTCGAGCAGAGAACGCAAAAGACGAAATTTTCGATCGACAAACTTTCAAACCGTCTCACCGTTTCGCTCGAGTAACACTGACTCATTGAATCGTAAAGCACGTCCCTCTTGTGCTTCTAACAGGCAGCTTACACGTGAGATAAAAATCGATAGTTCGTTCGCCGCCCTTACCTTCATAGGTCTTATCATTCTGGAGTACACCATCGACGTCGATCTTCGCGAGTCTGGGCTGATAATAGTGCACGATAAAGACGTAGTCGTCGGGCGTTGGCACCTTGCCCGAGATCTCGAGAATCGTCTGCGACGGGTCGATCGCAACGACGCGCATGTTCGCGTCGCCGACAGGGAATGTCAGCTCTTGACCGCTGCTGCTCGTGTTGTAGTTCTTGCCCGATTCAGCTTCGACGACGATCTCCCCTCCGCGATGACTTGCGGGCACACATCTGCGATGGAGCGACGAGAAAGTTGCAAATCACAAAGCACAAAACGGCGCTATCTCAATACTCCGGCAACAAAAAGTGCAAACGATTTTTGATCGAGCTGGAATCAAACCTCCGCTTCCCAGAAACTTGAGCACAAAACCTCGCAAGCCAAGTACAATTTTACAACCTCGGCTCATGTGTGGTTCCATCATATTGATGGCAGCTGAGCTGTACTTCACTCATACCCGTTTGGGAAAGGAATTTGCAACCTGGCGTCATGGAACAGCTGATCGATGACGTCATATCTGCAGTCACCTACATGCATGCACATCCACACACGCACGCACGCTTACTTTCCGCCTTTCTTCACACAGTACGACGCGGGTTTCAGCAGCGAATACGTCCAGGTGTTGTTTGGAACAATCGAGACACTTTTCTATATATATAAAAATTATGGAAAAATGAGCAAACTTTTTGGATTCTGATCAATCGAGCTCTATTCACCAGTGCGACGTCAAACTCATTGTCTGGCGTTAGCGTCAACGTTGACAGACCCTCGGCGAAATAGAAGACCGCTGGCAGACCGTCGGCCTGGAGCACAACGCCACGACAGAGCGATGTGTATGGACAGTGCTCGAACGCGGTGAAGCCGCGTCCCGACTGTTCGCCTGATCCGACGACGACCCTTGCAGGTTGCTTCTCCTCCTTTGTCGAGTAGTACTCGAAAACGACCACGTACTTGTCGGCTTTCTCGGGCGTAATGTCGATGTAGAGGGGCTAAAAATATTTGTTGTATTTTTACAATTTATTTTTTATTCAATTAATTTATTAATTTTTATATCTTACATTTATTATTATTTTTAAAATTTTGCTTTCAATTTTCATGTAAGGACCTTTGGTCCCTGCATCCAGATCGCTTCTCCATTCGTCTTCGGCAATCGTTCGTCCGGATACTGTTCAGGATTCGTCCGTCGATCTTCATCGTCCTTGTAATACTTCGAATCCGTCGTCGTCTGCTGCGATGTTATTTCCGGCAGCCTGTAGTCACGACACGTCGTAGTGTCGGCATTTCCGACTTCGCACGGCTCCTTGACGCTCTCCGTCAGCGCCTTCGCCTCGT
>JAQGBB010000357.1:0-20601 GCA_034691745.1 Prismatolaimus dolichurus
GGGATTCTTGTCAGTGACCTACGCGTTCTGCGACGTCGTCTCGGCTATTTGGGTGGTGGAGATTCCGGCCATACCAACACCAACGCTGGTCGTCGAAATCGTACCAATCAAGGCCGTGTTATTGGAGATCGGTTGCGTGCTCAACGCGATTCTTTTCAAAGCCGATGGTCGGTCATAAAAGAGAAGCTGATGACGTTCTTGCGCTGCGGTTTTACCAGTAACGTTGCGGTAAAGATTTCGAAGAACGCTATGTCAGCGAGAACGCGATAAACTCGGATACTTGAACAACGCTTCTTCTCTCAATGAGAGCGCCGAAATCGTGTGTACTAACCTTTGTCACTTTTACCACTCTTTGAGCGACCTGGTAGCCATCGTCCGCAAATGGCTTTTCAAAAAATGAAAATTTTTTGTAAATCCACGTTCACTACTTTCTCAGTTCGCCACAGACGCGTCTTCGCTCAAAGGGCGTGGCAAAAGGGGGACGTGCGTAGAAGGAAACGAGTGGCAAAGAAAAGGAAAATTTTAATAGAATGTCCGCTCGATAAATTCTACAAATGTCATGAACTCTGGTATTGGGGACACTTCTAACCAGCTTTGAAAGTAGAAAATGGTTGGGCTATACTATCGAACAGCGGCCCAAAAATGCATTCTCTAGCAAATTCTTCCAAGGCAAATTTGGCTAAAAATTTCGAAGTTCTGATTTTACCCAAATTTTTATGAGGATTTTACATCGATTTTTTTGCACGTTTTCGGAATCAAGAATACAGTAGTTTTAAAGAGAATTTTTAGTTTTGAATTTTTTATTGTTACGTTGAGTACTCGGTGGAAGCTTGCTTAAATTTCACAATATTTCAGACTATAGTGTTCTACGGTTTTAAAATAATTTTATTAGTTCATGGAGTTTGTCACGGAATACTGCCGTCCCATGCAACTTCATCGAAAGAAAAAAATAAGCAGCTCATCAAACGTCCGTGCTACCAGGCGAGCGTTAGCTAGTTACAGCGCTTTCTCATCTCTAGCCGTAGTCTTTCGTTCCCAAGTTTTTCACAGCAGACAATGCAGAAGTGCGAAACGGTCGTAGAGTTGCTATTTTGCAAACGTAAGTGGTGCGGAGCCACAGCAAGTGCAGCGAAAACAAGAAAACGGATATCATCGAGAACCGATCTTCAGATTTTGCAGCGTTGGTCGGCGAAACGCTTTCTTTTCTACCAACGGCAACCAATGCATTCGAGGATGATTATAATAGCTTCAACGGTGGAGATGACGGACATGCCGGCAAACACGCCCAGAAGACCGCCGATGCTAGCGAAGACGTCGTCAAGCTGTGAAGATAATGAACAGAGGGTCGATGTTTGAACCACATAATATTTTCCATGTTTACTGCAACAGCTACTCTTACAGTTAGCAGCATTTGCTCGGCATACGTCACGTGATACAGTGCATCGAAGTAGACGAAAAGCAAAGCCAAGTTTGACCTGTTCGAAAAAATGACGCGTTAATCTATTAAGGTTAATGCAAAACGCAGCTTGCTTAGTACTCGATAAATTCACCGCAGGTGACGTTTGAATTTGTGTTTGCTTGACAATAGTCGATGCCCTATGAAATAAACATAGCGGACCAAATAAACGCTTTACAAAAACGAATCTTTAGAAACTGGTCTCAATCAACGCAATCGTCTTCCGCCATAGTATAAGAAAAAGCCGATGCGTCATTCTCGATGTGTGCTGTGACACATGATACGAAAGCACGTATGAGAAACTAAAAGTTAAAAAAAACGCCCCTAATCAATGCTTCGAGAGCAACTCCGAATATTTCTGGAATAAACAGAAAAATATCTGAAACTTTCAAAAAAAATTTTTTTTCAAAACAGGGGGAAGGGTTAGACCAGTTAGCTGTCTTTTTGTTTCCCGATTTGCGCTGCATGCAAGAGCTAAAGTAAACCATAAAATTTCGCCACTTATTTCAACAACCGTTCACAGCACGAAACACCGACGGCAGCGAATTTAACTCTACACAGCACCACGAACATCCCCACCCAATTTTAACGGGCAAGCAACTCGGTTCAAAAGTTACGGGCAAACAAGTTCAAACTTTCGCCACTTATTACAAAAACCACTTGTGACTAAAACTGCCTACAACCGCAAATTTGAGTCTACACTGCATCGGGAAAATTCCCACCAAATTTGAAGCAAATTTGTCAAGGCGTTCTGGAACTATAGACAAAACACTCTATTACATTCTGTTTATAAAGTGAATGTGAGCCTAGTGGATCACTGTACTCATGAAGCAATAGGCTCACTGAGCTCGTTTCAAAACTTGTCCCAAGATACTCTTCTGCCAAAGTGTAGCCCACTAGCTTGCTTCTTGCTAACGCTATCGTGCACACGGTCGGACAGATAGACGGACGGACAGACGGGCGGGTCACAGCGCATAAAGCCTACTGACTTTGTCAGTGAGCCTAATAAAGCATCCCTTGAATTCTTTGCGTGGTCTTGCCCGATGGGGATCACCTTCCAAGCCCAAAATATAACGGAAGACTATCTAGGTCCTGCCAAGTCACAATGCCATATTTGGAACCGTCATCTTGCTTCTTGCAAAAGTTAGTCCGATGACAGAGAAACAGACGTTCCGTCCGTGACCACAACAGTGAGCTCTGGCTGTGTTTGAAAAAATTAGGGAGCAGCTGAAGCAACTCAAATTTTGAGCCACGCCACATTTGCACAGTGCCCAATGTGTTGGAGAAACAAAATCTGTTATGCATTGAGATATGGACAATCACATACCGAAGATGCTCTTAGAAGACTGAAGACACGAGTAACTTGGAACTCTTTTGCGCTGAAACACCGACAAAAGTGCTTTGCTCCAGGCCGGACACACTGCTGAGCGTACCGTGAACAAAGTAATTTTAAATCAATTTATATAGATCGTTTTCTCACCTGCATGAATCTGGGCATTCCGTGAAACTTGCTTGCAAGATCTGCTCCGTTTGAGAGCTCAGAAAATTGCTGACGCACGTGACTACAAAAAAAAATTGCACCGATCAATCGCCAAATTGCTCATTTTTATCAAATGGTGACGTACTCATCGACAAATTGCAGGAGACGACGCCAGACGGAATAGCGTAATTTGGCGATGCGCAGTTGCAAGTTGCGACGATTCCACGCTGAATCAAGCTCCTAATGCAACCCTGAAAGCGATCCCTTAAATTTTTTTTATGTGAAGACCGACCGTCGACCAACAGCTCCGTACTCAGTTGAAAGTACTCAGTCGGCCCGGACAGTAAAACTTTTAGTTTTCTGCGCGAGCGATCATAGTTTTTGCAAAATTTATAGGCAGAAACATGCCGCAAGCGAAGCGCGCTGCCGAAATTTCAATATAATCTTAAATTTTCAATTTTTGTAAAAGCAGCTTTTCCTTGGCCCGGCTTTTGAAAGTTTCTGGCAGAGTCGACCTGGCCCGGCTGGATCTTCACATTGTTTGGTGGCCTCAGCCGGTCCGGTCCATGGGCCGGGCTTAAGTTGGCCCATGGACAACTCTGCTTGGACCACAGGACAATTTCTGCGTCGTCGGCTGCGATTAGCGCTTGTTTAGCGTAGCCGGAATTGTCTTGGAGCCGAGCACTTATACGAGGAGATGTGTTTCTGCGCGTAAACAGTGAGTATTGTCTCTGGCTGTGACATGTCTCAAAAAACGTGGTGCGGTTACTTAGCGATGAGGGTGCCTCTTGAAACATAAACGAGTCATAAATGAACATAAACATTAATGGATTTTGGTGCCATATAGTCAACATAAACGGAAACGCCGTTTATGCCACCCATATAAACGTAAACGGAGCATTTATACGCGAGGCGACATAAAATTTATAAACACTTCAAACAGGTGACCCTGTTAGCCGTCTTTGCTCTCACCTCAGGCGCGTACGATCCAGGATAATAGTACGGCGCAGTCTGCAGCTCAGCTCCCGTGTCCACACATGTTGAGCGTGGCGTTTTGCATTTCGACACCGTAATCTAGAATAAGCAATTAAGCGAGACTAGAGAGTGGAGAACACAGCACTAATCCCGATCTGGCTTACAAGTCTGATGATAAAGTTCGTCTGGTATCCGGGTGCAATGTTGTTACCCTGACAGTCGGGAAAGATTTGATCAAACTGATCGTGCAAGAGAATACGCATGCCCGAGTTGAGGACGAACGACACGTACTCGCTGACGTGAACGTTCAGGAGCAACTCCACACCTAAAAGCACGGTAAAAAATTAATCCTACGGATGTAAAGCGAATGTGGCAAAGTTGCGTTTCCTTATCAAAAGCTCGTGCAAATATCAAAAATACGATGTAACATGAGTGCGTACAAAGCTGACACGTCGCTGCTCGGCTAACCAATAACTTGCGATGAAATACGGCGAAATTTCCTATGTCTCGCTTTAATCGTCTGTCAGAAATCTTAAACATTGAAGAAACCATTCAGCGTTTTCAAGGCTGGTGCTCAAAATTTCTGGACTGTGGAATAGCAACACCTTTCACAGTTGACCGATAATGAATTCCCAAATAATTCTACCACAGTGCCACTTCAAATAGAAAACACCAAAAATGTTAAGCATCTCGTAAAGTATAAGTAAAATTAAAAGAAAATTTACCTCTTCCTTGACCAGGTTGCTCTTCCACATACGGAACGGTCATATTCTTATGGTTGAGCGTGTAGCAGTTTCCACCCGCGAAATCCTGATTTCCAAGTGCAAAATCACTGCAGCAGAATGCTCAAATCATTTCTGGAGCGTTAGGTTTTATGCATGTCACAAAAATGACGTCAATGAGCGCATGGCTGCTTGCGAGTAACCTCTAAGAATGACTCGAGCAGGTCTAGTGTAACGTTAGACAAGTTCTAAGAGCATGACAAAGTTTGTCTTCAAACTAGGTCCGAGTGCAAGTTGAACGTGAAAGCGGGGTGACAAATTTGCTACGCTCTAGCATCCCATGGGCCGCCAAAATTACTTTATTCTGCAATAAAAATAGTAAACACACAAGTGGCCAGCGAAACGTTTAAAAATGCAGCGGCTGAACGACCTGGAACTCAGATCTAATTTTTGCTGATGTAGTTTTTGTGAGCGCAACTCATAAAAAAGTTTTGAGAATGCTCTGGTTCAAAATCTTAACAAATATCGTCCGTCATCGTTCTAAAAAAACATGTTTTAAAACGCTCTTTTGCGTAAAGCACGGGAATGTTTCAACACTGAGGTAGAAAACTATGCAGTTTTCAGCAAAATCGATAGTTTTGATTCAGTGGGGCATCAGTTTACTTGCTGCTAGTGCTCAAGTTAGAAATCAATGCCAATACATTAGTGAGCGTCAAATGCAGATAAAGCCAAGAGTTAAGCCCACGTAAATTTAATAGTTATTGGACACAGCAGATCGAACGTAGTGTCCGCAACACTCCAACTAACGCACCACATCTGCACGTAGAAATCTAAGTCTGTGCTTGTTCCTGTCAACCTTGAATAGACTCACCCTGGTGCGCACGGACCGCCGTTGAAGGAACAGTGCAGCAGCAAATCCTGAAGGCTGTAGCCAATCAGACCCAGCTCGGCGGGCGTGAGCTCGCTCAAGATGTACATCATTGCATCGCTCATCTGAGTGCCCAGCGATGCGGCATTTTTGTTGTTAGCTGCTCCCTATAATATTCCCAAAATGCACAATGAAAAGCGCTCAGAACAAGTTCAGATCCTTCACAAGGCAGCCCTCCAGCCTTACAACAAGATTTAACATGGCTGAAATTTGAGAAGAATTGTAGCTGGGAAAAGTGGACGAAACGTTTCCAAGAATCGTCGCTGCGCCTATGATCAGACAGAGAAGACGTGCAGCATCAAGCGTTGTTTCCTCACAATTGCCCGTCAAAAGCCTCTCATGATGCCGTTCGCCTCACTTGTGCAGGCTGGCTGACTCGTCCAGGTCCAGTTGTGCGTCGCTGCGCTACAGGTTACGAAGGCATCGCCGCTAGCTATGTAGCCAGGATTGCATGCCCAATATGCGATCGTTCCCGCTAACAACGCCGGGTTGCTATATCTTAACGTGACGCCGTTCGGAACCGCAAAATATAAACAGGTTCCTGAAATGACTTGCTTGTAGTAAATTGCTCCGCTCCGAAAGGGTCCGAAAATTTTTTGCTCAGCTCCGGCCGAGCCTGGAGCTAAAATCCCTCCGATCCGGTCAAAACACAAGCGCTCCGAAGCAATTTCACTACTTGCTTGCGGACTGCGGCGTGCCATCAACCAAAAATGTACCAACATCAAACGTTCTTTTTAGCATCAATGGGCCCGTTTAAAAAAGGTCAACGAATTTCTGACTTATTCGTGGCACAAAAACCGATTTTTCGCCCAAACCTGCCAGTGCGCATGTCTCGAACGCTGGTGTCCACACTGCGCTCATGTTGCAAAAGTACTCCGTTATCACTGCGCCAGCCGCAGTCTTGAAGCCAGAATTGCAGATGAAATTGTGAGAGGTGTTAACGTAGAATGGAAGTGGTGCGATGTAGCCACTGCTATCGAAAATATTTGCGCATGTAGCAATTCCTAAAAATTCGGACCGTCATACTGGCTTCGGACTACCGTCGTCGCTGAAAAAATATTTAAAAATTTTGATTTTTGTTTAAAACTAAAATATGCCACTTGATTTTACGTTGAACAAAGTTAGCTAAAAAGCAGAGCTCAAATTATATCCGTAGACAAAAAATTGGAAAAATATTTAACCACGCGTATAGTGTGTGGCGCCAATTTTAAGTTGTATTTGAAGCTCTAAAATTTACATTGGAGTGCACTTTTTCGAATTTTTTTAGTGAGCACGTACCGCATGGCTTTGCGAATACCCGAAAACTTTGTAATTATATAGAACTATTTTAAATTTAAGTGTACAACTACAACGTACAAATTCAACGCTCATGGACTACAACTTTTCGATCGAATTTTTTTCAGGTGAGAAACTGCAAATGGGCACAAACGCATTCGAAATCTGTTAGTAGAAATTCACAAATGAAAATTTGTTTAATTTTTTAGTGTCAAAGTTACATGTAAAATCGCAAAAAGTTCGGTCCAGCACAATTGCAATTTGAGCTGGCAGCTCAAGATCTCTCAGGGGTTTCTAACCGGCGAACTCTGCATAAACACGTATTTTTCTATTTTTATCATTTTTAAAACAGGGCCAAGCTATACGATTCGTTAATCAAGTCATTAAGAAATCGTTTCTTAAATCAAATTTAAGTTCCAAAAATTTTCATTTTTTTTCTTCAATCTTTTCCTACCCGTTTCCTTTTCATTTTTTTCATCTTTCCGGGCCATTGCCATTTCCCTTTCCAAGTAAGCACTAGCTATCACGAGCTCAAATACGGCTCTCAAATGATTTGTCGCTGTGATCCAGAACGTCGGCCTCGTAAGCGGGACACCCAGTGTTAAACTCCTCGATTCGTGCAACTGTGAAGCATCTCAATTTCTGAAACGTGAAAAACGTTTCTCGGCCCGATAAATCGCTCAAATTCGAGAACGAAAAAAAACAAGCAAACAGCAAATAAGTAAATAAAAAATTCACATTCTACTCACGGAGATTGGAAGTGAAACCCCAATGAAAAGGCTTCCCCGATAATGTATGCTATTCCTTCTGTGAGATGCTAGGAGATATCAAACCTGAGCACGTCATGAACGGCGTTGTCCACGCTCCTGTCTGATTGCAAAAATATGTCATCATCGGTGAACCAGCCACCGTGGTTTTCCCAACATTACAGTAGAATGTATATGACTGGCCGAGCGCGAACGACGATGTAGACGGTATGACGCTTCCGGTGGTGTCGAAGACGTTCGGGCAAAAGTTCGCTGAAAAATGCCTTTCCCAGTATGTACGTCTTAGCATGGGCTTTTTCTCCCCTTACGATTGCATGTTGTTCGGGTGTACGGTAGCCAAGTTGCCACGCCATACTGGTTTGGGGTCGTCTGGGTGCAGTTGACCATCTTCGGTCCCACAAGCGTATAGCCAGCGTTGCACGTGAATGTGACCGTCGAACCCAGTGGTAAAACACCATCAGACAAAACGCCCGTGTAGTTGAAGTAGCCGTTCGCGAGTGCTCCTTGTGTGTCGCAAGTGACTATAAAAGGCGTAGTGAGGTCAACGCGAACAGCTTTTAAAACAGAACGTATCGTAAAACTTTCTAACAGTTTGCGTTCATTCGCTTTACATATTTCGCACGTGGGCGTTGGAACAAGTATTGCGGGTGCGGTTGCGTTGCACGTCCACGAGCTATTGCCGACGAGATAGTAGCCACTGTTGCACGCGTAGCTGATATTGTAGCTGACGAGGGACGCGGCGCTCCCGTTGATTGGTATCAATGAGAAGTAGCCGTTCTGAATACCCCACGTCGTATTACACCAGTCTGCAGCAGAGAAAGTTTTTAGCGTAGCAAAGAAACGTTGTTCAATGTTTTGTGAACTACAAAAAGCGAGTCGTCGCAACCAGACGATGGACATCTCAATTAACGTGGGACTATTTGTGTTTACGAAACAGGAATCAAAAGTCAGACTATATTTCTATAAATAAAGTTCAAGCTGTATAACTAATACAAATGAATAAAAAATCAAATCTACTGATCCTCGATAGCCGCTAGCGCAACAAAACTGGTTAAGAAAAAATTTAAACATAAAATGTTATGCTGGATCATGAGGATTTAGAAAAAAATACAACCACATTTTAGCAAGGTTTGCGCATTTTTGCAATAGTACTCATACAAATTTGCAAATCTGTGAATGTCACGCTAAATTGTTTTGCTCATGTCACCCAGCTAGATAGCAACTCTGTGAAAGCCACGCTAAGCTGGTTTGCTAATGTCAGTTAGCAGCAGTGTCCGACTCCGGTAAATAGTCCATTCATAGCAAAAGCGAAGTTGAAAACTAGAAAATCGACGATGATGTCGCTTTTCATTAACACTATATACTGCACATATAGTGTCCATGAAAACGGGCACAACCGGTTTTCGTATTACTGACGTGACGTACAGCACGAAAAACGTAAAAGCTTCACGAGAAAACAAATTTTTTGACCAATTTTTGCCTTGGTCCCCTAAGCTGAAAAGACAAATTTTTTGAAAGAAAAAACCACATAATAAAAGTTTCCGCTAGTCCCTTCCCCCAAACATCCCCCGGGTCCACATAAGAACTTGAACCTAGTTTTGCCCCAAGGTACCCGCATATAAAGTTCCAGTCCGCTAAGCCTCTTACTTCGAAAGTTATAGTGTCGACACACACGCAGACACACACAGACGCGAACCACCGCAATAGGGTCACTGAGGCGCGTGAGCGACCCTAAAAAATATGTAGTTCATAACATAAAAAGTCCGCAAAAAGTCGGCAGAACTTGCTTTGTTTATACTGTTTACCGGCATCTACATGAAAACGTAAGGCGCATGGCTAGGCGTTACGTTATGTTCTATTATTGAAAGTGTTTACTCTCCCATTGCTATCGATACCTTTCATACAACTCCTATCCACTTTTTCCGGACTCTATATATATGTATATATTATATGTATCTGCTATTACTTAATTAAAACTTTAACATTAAAACTTCATTGCACGTCATCTCGCAGATAAACATAAATCAATCTTGAACGTTTTTCGTAGGCAAAAAAATGTGGCTTACCACGCCAGTAGAAGCTGCCGTTAAACGAGGTGTTATTCACTTTATTAAACGCGTTCTGAAGCGGATAAGTAAAGCTCGGCGATAGCAGAAAGCAACCAATTGAGTTGAACGTAAAAAAGTTGCAGTTGGGCATTGCAAGACAGTTTAACGCGCACTGCGCTACCGTAATGCCCGAGGACGCCGAGTAAAAGATAATAGTGGTGACGGGGTTGTAAAAGTCACAAAATCCGCCAATGAATCCAGCCACATTACCGGCAGGTGGTGCCAATGGACACCACGGCAAAATTTGACCTAGAAGACAAAAGCTTAAAGCATTTTGTGGAATTTTTTATAAACGTGTTGGAGAACTGTGAAAGCTGGAATTCACCTGTTGTCATTTGCCAGACGTACACGACGAGTAAACATGGCAAAAGGATCCAACTTGTGGCTGCCATTTTTGCGTCAAATTGCGACAACTAGATGAGTTTTCCGAAATCGTCGAGCAGTTCGTTGATGACGCTGGTTTGTTGGAAAGCGTTAACGTGTTAATGTGTTTCTAATTATTTTTTGGTTATTGGTTCAAGAGCCAATTTTTCGTCTCAAGATAAAGCTTTTTTATTTGATAGACAGTGACGTAGCTTACAAACTCAAGCAGAACTCATTCTGTACTGCCAATACGTACGAGTTTTCACAGACATTTTTTGTTCTTGCTGTAGCTCTAGAAACCCTTGAATACCGTTGCTAGTACACACAATACGATAAATAGCCCCCATACTCTCGATCAATGTGGGTAATATTTGCCCGCTAACATCATTTCCACTTTTAGATGCAAAACGTGCGTCAGCCAAGCCGAAAAAAGACCAAAACAAAACACGCAAACTGCATAATTACGACGCGTCAAGCCAACGCCTTTGCTAGCCAAGCCACTAGCCAGTCAGACATACAGAGCGTGCAAAACCACGCCGGGTGAAAATAGATTAAAAAAGCGGCTTTTGTTTAGATTAACTTATGCTGTTTCTTTCGAAGTGAGTACCCATCTATATTTCATCAGCCATGAATACTCAATATTTTTTCAGAAGTGAGTACCCACCTATATTTCATTCACTCACTTCTGAAGAAATATAGTGGGTACTCATAACTGAAAAAACCGCGTGAACGAATCTAAACAAAAGCCAAACAAGCAGTCAATACACTATATGGATTAAACGTCTTACCTTGCCGTACACTGACATGAGACTTATGACACTTATACATGTCACATGATTGGCGTTACTGCACAAGGGATCTAGGTCGAACCCCAATATGTCTGGCTCAGAGCATAGACAGAACGACCGCGCGCAGTCTGGTAAATATGCCAATTTGCTGCCAGCGCGCAGCTAACGCAAGGCAAAAATTAGCCGAATCTTACTACAAGGACACCAACAGTTGAACATCAAACGAATAACTGACAATTTTTAATACTTTTACGCTTGTTTGCACTTTTTTGTTTGTTTTTGTTGTTGGTTTTTCAATTTTACGTACCTCGATCTACGTAGCGCATTTCATAAACGAAAAGTTTATAACGTCGAAGTCAGAGCAGGGTACATGGGTGGTGGTGCGCTAGTGTCGCGTTGCAACTCATTAAGATACTAAAACAACCGTTGATTTTCCGCAAGGTCCTGCGTAGTAGCAGCGTGAACAGCACCGACAAGCGCTTCGGCTTCGATCGACGAGGCAGTCGGAACCGAATAAAGAGATGGGGAGATTTTCGTCGAAAGCGCGCTCTGGGGTTCCGATTTAGGAATGGTGTCTCGCCCTACAAAGTCCCTTGCTAAGACTGAGCCGGGAGTAAAATGACTGTGGGTTTCGAATCTCCACGGCCACCGTCATGGCTAGAGCGATTAAACTGGCAATAAGGACAAAGTCCAAAGCAGCTTGAGCAATGACATAGGTGAGACTTTGCGAAGCGTTGACTTTGACGTTTTTAAAAGCCGTGTTGATGCGTCCTTGCGAGGTTTCATTGAGAGACCGGAACTGTCGATCGAAGCGTAAGATCTGTCGAGCAAAACGAGTGAAGTCTATCTGGAGAGAAGCCGCTGTCTGCAGATGAATACGTGGATATTCGTAGAGATTGATCAGCTTCGTGACATTTGGGGTCGGATGTGGTCGCTCGAGTTCTTTTTTGCATCTTTTTCTTTTTACTCCATGAAGCCAGGGACGTTAAATTTTTTGTCGAAAATCTGTTTTTTTTAATTTTTTTTTACAATAGAGAGAGGAAAAACGTAGTACGGCGACAAATCGTGGCCTCCTTTAATCTCTTGGTTCAAAAACTTATAGGCTGGTGTTTTTTTGTGTGAAATGGCAGGATGCCTTTTCGGCTTTGCCAATTTAGTTGGCACTAACCACATTACGCAGCAACAGATTATCCAGCGTGCATTCGAAAAGTTCACAACCGCTGTGGTTGCGCATGACGATGACTGACCCTTTTACTACTCGGCTAGCAATTCCAGCATTCGGCGGCCAAACGCTTTCTTGGTCGCTGGACCAACACCTGTGTTTTTCAAATGTACAAAATTCACAGAGCCAAATAAAACCGTCAAATAAAATGGCATTAAAAGATAAAAAATGCATCATTTTCAGCAGAGTAGCTCGCGAGAAAAAGCGAAATTCTCAAATTGCCGGCAACCGCCCAAAGCGGGACCAGCGGGAAAATTTAGAAGACTGGTTGGACTAAAAACGCTGAAAGTAAAACCTAGGTGACCTGTTCACGTTTTGGAGCTAGAATGCAAAATGTCAAAAAATTGTGAAAGACAAATTATGGTTTAAAAAAAATGCGTTTCTTCAACTTGATACAATTTCGCTGTAGTTGAGCACAAAATCTCAGTCTAAGCAGCGCTGGATGCCTCATTCAATTTCGCGTTCAACGCACCTAAGATGAATAAAATCGGTGGACGCAGGCCCGAGCGGCGTCGATTTCAGTGCGGGTCACTTTTCAGAAATTTGACGCGCCAAATTTTGAAAGTTAATCAACTTTGCGCAGCTGCATCTCGAGAGCGAAACATTTCCAAAACCGGTTTTCAACGCTTAAACTCTTACAATAGGGTCACATTTTAGCAGAAAAAGATCTAGCCAAATCGACGATACCCACTGCCGCGAGTCCTGTGGTAACAGCTCGTCCCGTTCGGACACACGTTCTTAATTGTGAACCAGATCAGCGAAAACACCGACAACGTGCTACATGGCGCCTCGTCGAAGCGTTTTTTCGAGCACTTTCTCTCGGAGATCCTCGACGAAAGAGTCAGGCGTTGGCAGGTTTCGACGGTCTCGCCGCTACGCAACGTGCCGCTCGCCTACAACGACATGTTTCAGGGCATGAAGCTTGCGCGGACGCCGCAACGGGGTGACGGCCGGAGCGAACGCAGTGCAGGATTGACGAAAATTGAAGCGCAAAGTGCACAGTTTGGGAGCAAGAAATTGGTGCAAAAGCAAGCGGCGGCTAGTTGTAACGGGAGCTACCCCAGCGTAGCGGTCGCGCGCTCTGCGCGCGTGAGCTCCCTGCGCGCGTGAGCTCCCTGCCACCTTCGGCGGCGCCACCGCGCCAACCCTGAGAAAAAGGGCGAAGCTCTGGACGCGAAGCGCTCTAGCTGCATAGATGCACCCCACATGCATTTTTTGCGCTCGTCATCTTCTGCAGTTTCTGTGTCCACAGATAAATCGTAAAAGACGACGGATTTTATAACTAAAGCGTAACTAGTTGTTGACGTTGCTAGCATATCTTACAGTAGTAGAGTAGAATTACAACTAAGACACCCGCGCCGACGCCGAGCGGGACGAGAACGAGAATGATCAGCGTGTGCGTATTCGCAGTTGCGTTCCGGCTATAGACGATCTGATCGGCAGACGCTTCGCCAGTAAGAAGCTGATCGCCTTTCTCCGCGTCTGCTATCGAATCCTGATTGGCCGAGCTGAACACCACGTCGTTCTGCTGGAAGCTAAAATCGTCGCCAACGTCTCGACGGTAAAGTTGCGATCTGACAGGGATGCGAAACTTGTGTTCGGTGTTGCAGAAATCCTCGTCGTTACAGACGCATATCCTCAACCATGAGCCAGCGTTCTCTTTACAGCCGACGAATGTCGTACCATTTCCACAGCCGCCGACGTTCACATAGTTGCTAGTCTCTACAAAAGGCACTTAACTCACAGCCAAAAGAAACTCTTTGTAGGGAGCAAACGATCCCACAGCGCTGACGGAAGACAGGAAGCATAACGAAGCAAAATCAAGTTGATGATTACACGCCCATCAACTTTCAGCAATCAATAAAACAGAACTTCTTGGCTCGAGATATTTTTAAAATATTTTTTTATTTTACTATTTTTGCTAGTCTTTTGCTGAATCATAGAGCCATTGTTCAATCTTTACCATTGTGACGCAAATCAGAAGCGTCTTGTTCTTTGAACCCACTGAGGCACCAAGGTCCTTCGCAGATCTTTTTTCCGCTTGCACATTGACCTCCACGGCAGTGGCAGAGTAGAGCTAAAATCACAGCGAAAACGCCAATGCTTCTTCCCGTCAGGAAGATATAAGCTTAATCGGCATATCGCACCATCAACAGCTTTGATGAAAGCCACTACTTGGAGAAGTTGAAAAGTACTTTTATTTACAGAAAACAACATTTTCCCGCCGCGTGCAGCGGAGTCTGACCGCCAAAGCTTCAGTAACAAATAATCGAGGAGAAAGCCTGCAGGGATGGCGGCGATAAAACCCTAGCTGCTTTTACCTCATTCCTCTCGAAACGGAAAGCAAAACAAATTAGCAATAAAAATTGTGAGGCTTTGCGGTTAGTTCGTGCGTTACCGCACGTGCTTGAATTAGCCAATTTGCAGAAACGAACCTCACGGCGAGCGAGTAGACGTCCTGGAAAAGTGTGACGCACCGCCGCATTTACAACGACTGAACAATCGATTTTTTGCTAATTCTATGTCAATTGTATATCTTACATAACACAACAGTGTATGCATACATTGTCCGCCAATTATGTCAGGAACATGTTATTAAATGTTTAAAGTCTTAAAAGACGCAAACGATCCGGGTAGTCTGCATTCTTCGTTTTAAAAGTTTCGAGTTTTTACCTCGTACATTTAGCGAACAACCAAGAGAAAGATTAGATTAAAGAAACGTTTACTTTTAGCACTTAGTGACTACCTCCGACGCATATCACATAACCACGTCAATCTTAAGAACTGGAAAAATCTTCTCTCCAATGCGAAACAATTAATACTCACTAGTGCATCTAGGTTGCAAACGTCGCAGCTAAAACTGCAGTGCCTAAATCAAATTCTGGAAATCCGTGCTTCTAGCCTGCACGACACGCAGTTCTCCGTAGCTGCTGACCACACGCCGATGCGCAATTTCAATTAAATTTACGAGTTATTTTCAAAATAACAAACTAATTACTTTAATCGGTTCGTGATATAAAGGATGTCTCGTCTTCACATGTTGTCATTTGATAAGAGCGAGGCTGCCGCGAAATAAATGCTCAGACGGAAAGATCTAATCCTCAAAAATCATTTGCAAACCGTTTTCTTTGCAAAAATTTTTTTGCCGCATTTCTCTTAGAAGTACGCTGACAATGTTCACAATCGACCTTCGAACGCTTCAGAAGAAGACCGTCAACAAGTATCTACTCGCTGTCGTCGATGATTTACCATGTCTCTTTGCAGCGACGCACTGCCGCAGCGTCAGGCTTCTTAACCAAGATGAATATAAAGCGGTGTCAAAGAACAACAGCATGTCATTGCCGATGACTATTCAGCTTAGCGCCTATCTGGTAACGAAGCATAATTTCAGGGAAAATCTGATCGCCTTCCTGCGATCCGACGAATATGGTTTCAGGACTCTTGCAGATCAAGTCGAGCAGATGTTCGCCGATTTAAGCGATGGATTCGATGTTTCAGACCTCGCGTCAAGCACGCTAGCTTTGTTTGACAAACTATCGATGGAGGTCAATCATCGAAAGGTAAAATTTTCAGTCGCTCTTCCGGAGCTCAGCAACACGAATTCGGAAATGTTTAGCGGAAGCTTTTCGCCAAGCCTAATGGACAAATTTCGCGTCGCTTCAAATTCGTTAGAAGCCACGATCTTCTGATCAGCGTCAGGCCAGCTGTGGCGTGCTTGATGTCCTTCGAACACGATAACCTCTTTAGGGTGACAATCTACTTTTGAAGCCCGCTGAAAATCGGGCATTGTGACGCGATACGTCGACTGCGGCTCTCTGCAAAAATATATATTCACGATTCCCTGTGCGTTTGATTTCGACACGAAGTTGCAAATTACCCTGTCGGTGAGCTAAGGTGTCGAATAATTGTATTCACAAATCTATACATTATGGACTGAAACCGTCGAATATCCTGCTCCGGTCCATTGACAAGCTTTATCGTCCAAGTCGCTGACTTTGGTTACGATTCGACTAAATTTTTCAGAGATTGCTGCGCAAAATACTGGGCACCAGAGTTGATCGTTCAGAGTGACTGAACACCATGTGGCATAGCCCGAAAGGTGACGTATTTAGTTTTGGAATCATCTTTTGTAAACTTCTCACCGAAACACCGGCAAAGCGCTCTCTGGGCAATGATAATTTCGCGATTATGGAGCCGATTACTAAGCTGGAAAAAAGACCAGCCGAACTAACCACAATTCCATTTTCGGCGGAGATATCTCATTTGTTTGACAACTGCTGGATGCACAAGCGCGACGTACAGTATGACTCTGCATTGGTTTCGGAATAACTTAAAAAGATAATCGGCGTAAGCGGAAGAAGTGGCAGTGACGATGGTAATGACGACGACGGTGATCGTGATGGTGATGATGGCAAAGATGACAGCGACTCGCGCAAAAGAGGCTCAGACGAAGACGACCGCGGTAAAAAAGCTGACAATGCTGATGATGAAGGTAAGGATTCTGGCTCTGGTGATCACCAAATTTCTCGTATCGTCAGTGACGATGGCGAACTATCGCGTCCATGTCGCTTCTTTAAAAGAAACGTTGGCAGAAAAGTCGACCGTTGATACTGTGTGAAGGGTTGACTTTGTGACTTCCATCTGGCTAGCGATATAACCTCACTGAAAGATGACACCTTCTTCCATACGTGACGTCATATGCGCAAATGCAGTAAAAAGTAAACGTACAAAAATGCCAAGCAGATCCCTTTGAAAAACGTATTTTCGAGCGCTGCTCGGTGGGCAAATCTGCCACTCCAGTGATAGAATTTGGCCGCGCTTTGCGTTGCACAGATTGCTTGAGACGTCCGTTTGAGAACCCAACGCGGCGCCACTCTTTGATTCACCGCCGTTGCAGAAATTGCAGTAAAAGCTAAACATTTAGAATCAGTTGCGATAAATTTTGTAAGCAAACGCAATAGTGCTTTTGTGCAAGGTTTTTGTTAGCTTGAAAAGTGAATCACGTTGACCGGTAATTTGAATCCATCACTGGTGCACTGCAGCTTTTGTAACTAATTAACTGTAATTAAATTGAAATTTTAATTTGTAATTGAATAAAATTTGTTACTAAATTAAATAATTTATAATATAAATTAATTTGTAATTAAATAAGAGTATTTAAAGTGTTTAAAAAACACTCCAAGGTCCCTGTGGCATGTCTTGGGTTGTTTTGTAGGAACACTCCTTGTCCGCTTTGCACGTGAGGCTGCCGACGGGCAAAATGTATGTTCTTACTTGACCAGCGACGTCTTCGATGTCAACATGCGTTGGAATTCGTATACTCGCTTTTATAATGAAGCAAAATGGAAATGCATACGTTCTCTTTTCGCCTGACACAAAGACCAGCTCGACTTTGACGGAAATCGATTTGTCGACTATCTCCAACCCGGTAAATCGCGTCACCGTATTTGTCTACCGTATCTGTCAATCAAATTGGCATACATATTTTTTCATAATTTTTTAATTAAAATTTTGCCGTATTATTTTTGTGTTTAGATTATATAAAAATTAATAAATTGCTATTTAAATTTTTTAGAAGCTTTCATAATTATCAGATTTTTAAACTATTTTATTTTTTAACTGGTTTTAAACTTATTGGTTTTTAAAAATTTTGATTGGTTTTATATTGTCGAATTTTTAAATCTGTTTTAATCTTGTTTAAATTGTCGGGATTTTAGTAAAATAACATTCATTCGCTATTACCCTTAAGAGCACGATTGAATTTTAACTCTGTCAATGGTTATTGTAACGGACAGTGCTAATGATGACAATGGGTTTGGAATACCGATATCAAGCGGATTATAGTCGACTTTAAGCTCTCCTTCTTGCTGACTGGGGTTGTTCTACTATAGGCATTTGAAACAAATATAAAGCTCTACCGATGGCATTTTTCAACAAAAAAACGTATCCGGTACTCATTTGCAATGAGTCGATAACGTTAGCTTTCAACTGCGTCGCAATGTTCAATCTCTACATGACGATTCTTGAATTGTACTTGTTGCATCCTGCCTGGAGCCCGAAGGACGTAAGCAAAAGGATGACCAAGTGGTTGAAATAATACTTTTCCCCCTTTTTGACCATTCCCCCTTTCCCCCACCGCGCATTCGAAATGTCACGTCCGCACTACGCGCGACGCATTTACAGAATACACGGGCGCCACCTAGTGAGTTAAACGGAAACTTTTCGTTATTCGCGCACGAAGACGGTATTGTTGCGATCGTCCGTCGAAAGCTCGCAATTTTTTTAAATTTTTTTTACAACAGAGAGGAAAAACGCAGTACGGTGAGAAATCGTGGTCTCCTTTTCTCTCTTGCTTCAAAAACTTATGCACAGGTGTTTTTGAGAAACGGCAGGATGCCTTCTTGGCTTTGCGTTGTCGCCAACGTCGACGATTGTATCTTGCCGTAGTCCGGTGGCGACAAACTTTTTTCCGATTGCGTAATCGACGGCGTCCTTATCATTCAGCCACTAAACGTGTACACTGAAGCCAAACGGCTGTATCTACTTGCAATTTTATTTTTTGCACCTTTTATGCTATAAGAATACCATGACCGCGACATAAGTATCTGTTCAATCGATTGACTGCATAGATGGACGCGAACATCTTGCGCGCGGAGTTTAGTTGCTTGTACTGGACGAATTCTTATAGCACACTGGATCGCTACTCTGGTTTTGGATTAAATTATAAGCGGATTGAGCATTTTTTGCATCCTGCACGTAGCGCGCAACAAAATCGATGCACAACCCAACGGGAATGAGAATAGGATAAAATGTAAAACACAGAAGCAAAATTTGAAGGAAGTGTGTAAAATTGACTTATTTGTGACTCAAAGTAAAATCAATTAATTAATCAAAACCAAGAATTCGTTAAAAAATTATAATACGAAGAAGATTCTACAGTCGAGAAAAATTTGGTTTCAACAAATCTAAAAAAATGTTAAAAACTGTTTCGGTGGAATTGTTCTTAGCCAGTTCTCTAAAACTGACTTCAAAGTTTCCTTGAAATTTTCTTCCACTATTTTTAAAGACGGATCAAAGTTTTATACTTTCGGTACTCCTTGGTACCCTTGACGTTTACTATCTTGACTATTCTACGCGTCGACGTCGACCGTATCGCTAATTGAATCTTGGAACGTCGCCTCGTGCTTTCCTTTATCAGTATCGGCCGTTTGATTTTTTCTTTTCACGTGGCGACAAGATTCTCCTTGTCGCCAGCGGCCGGACGACTATCGACACTCACGGGACCTGCTCCTTTGCGACCCGCGTATTCGCCATCTATATGGCTCGAACTCGCGATATGTCCCTTAAACGGCTGAGCTTAAGGATCAACAGCATCGACGTCATCGCCATTGTAGCCATCCTTGAACTGTGAAACGGCTGCGTTGAGGTACATGAGGTTCAGTGCTAAAAAAAGCGTTAAAATCGGTTCCATGATAGTTTGAGTTGCTTCTGTACGCCAGGGCTGTGTTTTTCGAAGAATAAAATATACGAAGACAATTGTTTTGGCAGCGAATTTGTTTATTCGTTATCTCCGTTTACCAGGCATCTGTTTTTGATTTTCAGCACTTTCTCGCGTAACACAAACAGTCTAGCGGTCGCACGATTTAATGGTGTTTTTCTTGTTCTAAGGCTTTTGTTGTCCTTTTTGTCTCCACGAAAAGTTTGGCTACTTCACATTTTAGATTCACCCCGCCCCCGCTTCCGGTGCTTTTCTCAAGTTCACGGATACCGTGTAAAAAAGCGAAAAAATTTGCGCTTATTTCTGTTACCAGACTAGACCGGAAAAATTTCCTTTTTAGCCTGTTCCTGAAAAAATGTTTTTTCTTTCTTTTTGTGGGAAGCAAGCACTACTTGATCGTTCAGCGCTATCGGACTACCATGCAGATGTGATCCTCGTTGCCTGCTAACTTTAGTTAGCTAGGAAAAAAGGGCATATGCTATTTTGCTAATGAATGCGGTGCCGTCGTATAGGCTGCGTCCAATGCAGCTAAGATTTTGGTTTTCAAGCAACATGTGCTGGAAGATAGGAAAGTAAACAGAAAGCGAGTCTGGCGTCCGCTCTCTGAGAACGCTACGTTTTACTTTATTTCATTTGTTCCTTATTTTTTTCCTGCACTTTTTTCTATAATATTTTCTTTTGTTTCATTTCGTTTTTTATTTAGTTTTGTTTTATGGCATTTTCCCTTTGTTAAATTTTCGCCATTTACTTTCCCTATTTTATTTCACGTATCTTTTCCATTTTAGTTTCTCAAATTTTTCCTCACTTTTTTTCTACTTTCCTGTAATATTTTTTCTATAATTTATTTTTCCCAATTTTAAATTCCTGTTTTTATTTTTTGTTTACGAAAATTGCAGAAAGCGACTTCTCCCACATTTTACTCCACGCAGGAGCCGTCTGGTCTACCGGATATTGGTTGCCCTAGCGAACCACAGTAGTTGAGACAATTGTCGGCGCTGTTGAACGTTGAGAACGAGTTC
>JAQGBB010000358.1:0-20596 GCA_034691745.1 Prismatolaimus dolichurus
GAACTGGCAGTGTGTTGCGCCGTTTTCAACTGCTGCGAGGGGACCCGTCGAAGAATCCTTCGCGGGGCTGAAGTTGCCACCCACGTTCTTTCCGTCACCGCCTATGAAAAGAAAACGTTCTTATTGTTTGCTGGTTGCTAGACTGCACGCCGGAGGGGGCATTCATTAATGACGCCACCTGCCTGGGTGGGTGGGTGAATGGCTCAAGAAATTTTGCACAGGAAGTGAAGCTGCGTGTAAAAGACAGCCTGCGTTTATGTGTTAAGGCTAGTGACGAGGGTGGGTGGGTCTAAAATTCTGAATTTTTAAGTGACGTCATAAATAAATGACCCCAAGGTGAAAAATTTTTAGAGTATAACTCTAAACAGTTCAGAGTGTTAAACATCATTTCAGAAACACCTTGGAACACTTTGGATGAAGCACTCAAATTGGGACCCTTGGTACCATGGGATCATCTATTAATTACGTAAAGCAAAATTTTGACTTTTTCGACCCCCTCCCCCTTGTCACGATCTTTACGTGTAAGAGATAGGCTATCTTTTACACATGATGTCACGGTCGGCCCGACCCCCCTCTCTCCCTACCGCTTTACGTAAATAATGGATGTTCCCCATCTGGAACATTTTAGAACACTACTGGAACAACTTGTAACACTTGTTGAACACACCCAATAAACTTACAAAGAAAGAGAAAGTAGTTCGGCTTGCGTCGTCTTCCCTCCCAGCCAAGATAGATAACCTGCGCTTCATCGGGCGTGAAGCTGACCGGATCCGACCTCTTGAGATCCGAATCGATGACTATCTTCCCTGAGCAAGGTGCATACCCGATCGCTTCTTGGTAGCAGTGTGGCGTGCACGCTTGTTGGCTAACGAGGTCACGAACCTCGATTTGCGCCTCGCTATGGCCATTATTATCCGCCGGCGCCTTCAAAAGTCCATAACTCGCGCCAGGATAGAATGGAAAGTCAGTTCGTTCGTAGAATTGCCCAGGCAGAATCGCCGAATAGTCGACCCCGCGTGTGATGATCTGAATGTCGTCCGAACTCGCCGTTTGTTTGACCGGACTCTCACGGGCACCTCGCAAGACTGTCATCGGAAAGTAGACGAGCTTGAATGGCGGGAGTGAGTCCTTCACGAGAGTCAAGGTTACGTTTTCCTCAACCTCAGAGCCTTGTGGGTCTGCTCGTGGATGGGTCCGTGCAGGTGCTCTCTGTCGTCGATCGGATTGTTGTTTCATACGGACCATCGTCGGTTCCGTGTTGTGCGAGCTCGAATTCGATGTTGGACCCAGTATAATCTCCGACCATTCCTCGGCCGCGATCGTCGGGCATCGACAAACACACACCGGGCATGTTTCACCGGATGCACGTGACTCAGGTCCGATCCCGCCAACACTAACGCTCGTTTGTTCCTTCAACGGCTTGTCTCGATTCTCGGAGACCTCTGGAATACTACTTGGGAACGAGGCCGTAACTGGCAAAGTCGGGGCCACCCCAACTGTCGATGGGATATCGGTTTGAACATCGGCGGGTCTCGGCGACGTGGCGATATTCGTCGCACTACAGACCCCACGCAAGCAAACACCATTGAGGCAAATATCTAACCCAGATGGATGTTGACCGGACTCGAAACCGGTGCAGTTCCCACCGAGGCGGACCTTCGAGAGGCACCGATTCCGCACCACATCGCAGAAGAGATAAGGCGACTTGCACGCGAGTTTGTCCGTCGCCGAGCATCGACTCGGACGTTCATCGTACTTGTAGAAGATGTCGGTGTAGACGTTGGATAGACCGTGAATGTTACGCATTGCCGGAAAGGGTTGCATCGTGCGATTCGCTTGATGATGGATGGTGCAAGCTTGTTGATCTGGAGGGTAGACACTCTCACGCTGCTGGCGTGTTTGACGGGTCTGCCGCCACTGCTCCCAGAGGTAATCGACGAAGGAGTGGTGTAAGAAGAAGGACGGATCGTTAGGGGAGATGGGCATATCAAGCATGTGACCTCCAACCCACATGTGTATTCCACCGTGGAGTAGTTCGAAGAAGGGACCCGCACAGTTCGATAAGTTGAGGTAGCTTGGAGCCCGCATTATTTGGTCGATGTCGCTGGGACGGTAGAGTGTGCCGAACTGCGATTTACCGATGTTTCGAACGATTCGGGGCTCGGATAGCACTTTGTGGAGCACGCGCCATGACTTGTATGGACCCGTTGTTACGTAGCCTGAAACAAACAACCATTTCAAACTATCGACAGTTGGATTGCACTTCGTCTCCTCCCCCAAACTTCGTCCCCCCCAACGGGGTTTTACCATATACGACGTCACTAGACAATTTTTTACGACCGCATACGCTATGTATTATAGTGTGATATACATTCTTTAGCATATGATATATCACATATGCTATCATATGTTATGTCATATATTCTGTGATCTATCATATCATATGCTAATCTTAGTGTTAAGGATTTATATCACACTATACTACACATACCGTATGCGATCGTACAAAATTGTCTGATGACGTTGTATATGGTAAAACCCCGTGGGGAAACGACGTTGGGGGGAAAGGAAGTTTGGGGGAAACGAAGTGGATTCGACAGTTGTGCAACCTTCATTTTCAAAGTTAGCATGTCGGCGAATCGACTATACCAACTGAAGATTTCCCACCAAATCCAATCACACAAAAATTTCCTAATTCCGTATTAATTTCCTGATTTACAGGGAAACCTGTGCACCAGTGCGGAATAGTCTAGTACATAGACCCGAGAAAATGACCAGCGAGTAATTTTACCGTCGCCGCTGCCCATGAATTCGTCTGTCCACAGAATCGAATCACGAGGATCAGGCAGTCCATCGTCGAGTGTGGAATCCCAGTACGGGAACGCAACAGTTGGGTCGTAAACCCGAATGGCCACTTCAAGCCTTAAACGCATTTGGTCAACTTCTAGCTTGAAATTAAAGTCACTTTATAGCTGAAGCGATGTATTTGAGGCCATATTTGAGGCCATCTGACACGTCTCTTGATTTTTATACCCACAACTTTGCAGTGTTACCTTTTTTGATTACCCAAAAGACAAACTTCAGCTTAAAGTTTAACTTAAGTCATAGCTGAATACTGTGATTAAGCCTTGCTCAAAGCCTAAGCCTAAGCTATAAAGGTAAGCTAAATAATGAAGCTAAAAGTCGTTTGGGTGATCAAAAAAGTTTTTTCCACAACTTTGACTTTCTGCAACAACTTTTCTGAAAACTTGCACTATCAGCATTTTTGACCGACGAAAAGTGATTAAACTTGACGTGTCAACGAGCCTCAAATAGAAACGATTCGAATCCTCACTGTTTGAGAATTTCGCGGTGCCACGGGAGAAACGCAGGTCCTAAAAGGAGAACCATCCCAACAATTGACCACAGCCCAAATCAAGGCACCGTACCCCAATGCGCCCCAGGCGCTTGTTCCGGTGTATGATAAATAACAAGCAGATCGTATTTCGATAGATTATCAACATAGTCCGTTTTGAGGCGATTGATCGCTTTATGGAATCGTTTCCGCTCTTCGTCACTCAACATACGATATTCCTTCCGGAGTGCTTGCTTGACTCGATCCTGCTCGTCTGACTGACGCTTATGTCGTTGGGATACTGCACTCAATAATCGACGCCTGCGACGGTGAGTTAACGACCGCGATTTCGATCGATTCCTCAATTCTCCGGGCACTTCAAGTAAGGTGACATTCTCGAACAGCCGAATCAGCTCAAATGGCACGTCTTCTTGTCGAGCACGTTGATCGGCAAGTGTAATACTAGCTGGAGTTGCTAGGGGAGGAATTTCGACCTCCCGATTGCATACGCCACCGGGACAAACGCATGTCTTCAGACTTTTGCACTGCCGAACGCCAGATAACCAGCCGAGCTGCTTCTTCGTCAGAAATCCACCGTTTGCGCCTCCATCCCCGACGTCCGCTTGCAGTGAGAGGCGTCGTTCAGCTTGTTGCACCTAGAGATCGGTCCGGGTCACTTTTAGAGTACGGGTCAAAACTCAGGGTTCGGGTTCGGAAGTTCGGGTCAATTTTACGTGTAAATTTCCAAATTTTAGGGTTCGGGCTCGGGTTCGGCTCAAAATTCAGAGTTCGGGTTCGGCCCGAACCCGACCTCTAGTGTACCCATCGATCCCGTCGTGCGCAAGCTGCAGCTAGTTGCTCGTTCGTGAAGCGATCCTTCAGGCCCTGAAGTCCTTCGGAGAACTTTCGAACGCAGTCCTCCGTTTCGCTGAGAAGCTTTGGAACATCGTTGAGGAAGCTTGGCGTGAGGGCGTCGTCGAGCGCTTTATCCCCAGTCGATTGGGATAATACACAGAGGAGGACGATTTTTCGTAACATTATCGAGATCATTCATGAAAGTGACTAATGTGACTGTCTGACGTCGGCAGTGTCTTCGTCGCGGACGAGCACTTTGACCGAATTCAACACGCCGGAACCCCCGTCGGTTGGCCAAAGATGGAAAGAGGGATCGATTTCACAAAAGTCAGGTGAGAGGGTGGTTCTAGTTGGTGAGAAAAATTTCACAACTCTTTCTACTTTCTACAAACGATCGGCTGACGCTCAACGGTGCCGAACTGACGATTTAGTTGGTAGAGACCCACTTTCACCGCTTTTCGAGACAATTCAGTCCGGATTCTCGAGACGTCTTGTTGAGGAAATTCGACAAAACTTGTCGGTGAGTATAAATTCTCAGTTCCAGAAAAAAACCCCGCCGTCAATAGTAGATCCTCGTGAACGGAAGCATTTAGCATTACTTTGTTGTGTAAAACTTTTCTTTGTTATCTTGAGGATCACTTCAAGAGCAAGGAATTCACTTACATAACAAAGGGGATTTCGTAGACACAATATTTACACTGTGCATCCAAACTGCAAAGGTTACCTTGTATTGTTACAGGCATTACTGGAGACCAGGCATTTCTGGAAATGCCTCATTTACAGTAATGCCTGTAACATTAGTGACAAAGATTTCTGCTTTTTGTTAGTGGACCATGTCGGTGTTCCATCTTTTTTTTGCATTTTTCGAATACAAAACCTGAGGCTCGGGATCCAATTTCGTACAAAATAGCAAATTTTTCGCGCTTATATTTTATGCACTTTTGTCCTGCAGAATCAGTCTATAATACGGCGCTTCAAAAACGTTGTCGTAAAACTTGTCCACAAAGCAGAAAGCCACCAATTTATTGCTTTATTTTCAAGTCAAAACAAAGAATAGATTGCGCTTTTATCAAGCATGTCTTGCATGCTAGACAGCACACGACAAACTGTCTACAAACTAGCAACAGCTAACTACGTTCACAATACACATCAACGTTGCTTTCGGCGATCAAAGCTGCTGACGGTCATGGTCGATTGAACATGTACCAGTGCCCTGAATGCTCAGACTTGGGATTTGCACAATTCAGCACAAATCTGAGTCTCAGGGAGCTGGACATCGTAAAGCTTCATCAGCATCGCCGGCACGTCACTGCAAATAAAGCCGATCGTGACGTCGGCACGTATCAACAACTTCTGCAAAACTGGAAAACGTAAAGCGATCAATACACTAAAATTATCTGCTCGAATAAATAACGAGCAAAAATTCGACGACGCAGGCTTTGATTGTTTGTCTTGCAAAACGACTTTAATAGACAAATGGAATCGGCAAAGCCGAAAAAGCATCCTGCATATAAACAAAAAAGACGTGCATGAAATTTTGTGTCTGGAACAGTTTGGAACATTTGGGTGTTGCACCTTCTTGGGATAGAGGGGGCAAGGGGGATAGAGGGGGAAAGGGGGAAGTTCATGTCTCACCACTTAGCTATCCTTTATATTCCACTGCGCTTCATGCAGGATGCAAAAACCCCGTAAATCCGGAATTCTGGGCATCTCCACACATTGGGACGAGGCATGATGTTATATCACTGGAAAATGTGCGTGGCTTCAGCCTGAGGCTAGAAAGTATTCGTCACCCATTTCTAAGTGACCACTGCGTGAATGGTAACTCAGGCCTTTTATGAGACCCGATATCATCGTCAAGAAAACTTCATATGCGGTTAAAATGACTGGCACTAAAAAGTTTTTCATGTCTAAAATAACTCATACCGGAAATGGAAGGTAACGCTGATCAGACAGACTCAATCGGACACTGCTCCCAGATTATGCCAAATTTGGAGGTTCAATCGCCTTACTGTTGTTCCGCTATTGGAGATGCTGAACCATTTGCAACTGATAATGACGCAATCATAACCGCTTTATAAACACGCAAGTTGGCAGGATGGTTTCTGTTTCTGCTGATGTGCCAGCTTCGAGTTGACACCGTCTGTCGAGTCTAATTATTTTTGAAGAAAAGCATGGGAATTTTGTAAATTTATCCTCTAGCCAGAATTTTCTCATTTGTGGAGTTTTTCAGTCTAAAAAGATTTTATTGTTTTTCAGCTTCAAAGAAAGCGATTAAGGTGGAAATTCGGAGGTGTTTTACCTCCCATTTTTGAACCGCTTACCGTGAAAAAATCAGCCTCTCTGAAACGCATTCATCAGAATTATTTGAAAGGGTATCCTATCACTTTTTCCACCGAACATAAAAGTGGTTATACCCATAAAAATCGTTCATGGCAGCGAACACATATCCTCATCGTTACGCCAAGCATATTCCATCACTTTGTTAGCTTCTGCTAAATTTTATAAATTTTTAATTTTACCTCATATATGGTCAATACCTATTAAGCCCTAGGTGGAAAAGTGATCACCTCTATTTTTTGCCAGGTGGAAATATTCCTATTGTTCATAAACAAAGAGGTATAAACAGTGAACAATCACCTTTGAAGGCAATAAAACAAGACGAAAATAATCCCATGATACACCGAAAAACGTCAAAATGATGTCATCCACCAGTTTAGTTCATTCCCTATTTACCTGTTACATCGGGCATTCATAATCTACCGTTATCTATAGTAAATTTTTGCCTCTGCCCCTGGGCACTTTTTGATGCCCCATTTATTTAAATTCACCATTTTAGTCCAATTCTTACCTTGCCGTGCAAAAATGTGTGGATTAGCGAATTTTCTTGAAGAAAATCAGACTGAACAAGGCTAAAAAATGCTGACAAAGTCCAAGCTAAAATGCGTCCATCATTTTCCGAACGACTGTAAAATTTGGAGAACCGACCAAGCGGCAGCAGAAAAGCCGAAAGTTTGTTCCAGACAAGCAGATAACCCGATGCTCCAGGGAGCTTTCTGCACATTTGTGAGCGCGGAAAAAAGGAGGAAGCAAAAGTTCCGAACTGCGAAGTGCGCATAGACAAAAAGGCAATGTGAAGCAGCACGCCAGACGTGATCCTGGCAGCGGCCTGCCGAAATCGCGGCTGTCGTCTGGCTTTCGTCTAGATAGATCGTCTATTCCCGCCCGTTGCGTGTGGGCACTTACCCGGGAGAAGCCACTCAGACGTTTACAACCACCTACGTGTGCGGGAGTCGCCCCAGACGACGTAACCTCGACGTTTGACCTGTCGGCCGCCGTAAATTCTTCGATCGTCGTAGAACGAACCCGCGAAGAACGGAAGTATAGCAGACTTCTCGTGGTGTCGACACAAAAAATACGTGCAATTTTAAATGCAGCAATATTTGACGCTGGTTTTTTTCTTGGGCACTAGGGGAAAAAACCGACTGACGACCCCGCCGACTGACGGACCTTCTACTTTTTCAAACGAGACGTCTGGCTGGACGGACGCTCGTTGGGCAGCTGAGAACAAACAGACGGACGTGCTTCGACGATAGCTTAAAATATGTGAATGTATTGGCGCAACAATTTACTTCCGTATTAATCGTCGCGTCTACGTCGTCTAGGTTGAACGATGATGACGTTTGACGAGAAAGCAAGAAGTTGAAACATTTTTTACGAAGGGTGACGTGAAAAAAAAATTTGCAAAAAAACTCAAGAAAGTTCGCCACACTTTGACGCGATCCAAGAATAGGCACGCGATCATGGATGGGAGGACAAAACGGAGGATCGCGCGAATGTCGATCTCGCGGGGCATGCGGGACGACGAAACGCAAAAATGTTGTGTCTGGAAAAAAGTACAATGTGTGCCAGGCACGAACGCAATAGACGGAGCGCGCGCGAGGAGGACAGCGCGCGAAAAGAGGAGGCGTATAGTAACGCGTAAAAATGCGTAAAAATGTGCGTTTGCTGCTTTCGCTTGCCCCACTCGACCGACCGAACGCTGGCGCAGACGAGACGTGATGAGAAAACGCCGCCAACAAACGCGCGCAAAACGACCCGGGTGTGACACGGAGGCGCCGAGCACCCGCCACATAACGATCGTCTGTGTGTGTGAGTGAGAAGTGTTTAGCCCGATTGTCGTCGTGTCCTGTCCTCCTGACAACCGCCGTGCCAACACCATCGCGCAATCAGGCGACACTTCTCTCGCATCGACCTACGGGGTGCCCTACTGTGCATCACAATGTCTGGGCGCCCAAAAAAAATTTCCATTTTACGCGTGCAATAAGAATAATTGTCATCAAGAGCGAGCAAAATTTAGCATGTTGAGGTGTCACGTGACCAAATGGGCTTTTCTGTTGGATACTCTGCCCCTGCTTTCCTCTAAAATTAATCATAAATTTAACAAAAATATTCTAACCAACCCATTCCCGTTTAATATAACATTCGTGAAGCATGGTGTCGAAAGGGTCGAAAATCTAAATCTATAGCTACAGAGGCGCCAAAAATACGAACACGTCATAATAAATTTGTGAGCGAGGGCTACGATATTTTCTCTGAAATGCAACGAGCGACTCACCGATCAGACAGAGCCGGCGCCCATGCAGAGAGAGCCGAACAACGAACGGAAAGGGACGATGCGGGCTACGGCCAGCCAAGGTGTGGTGCCGTCTGCGCTTACAGTTCTTGAGCACGAAACCTGGAAGCTGAAAGAGCGTCCTTTCTTCTCGCAATGCATGCAATGCGTTGGTTGCATACGGCGAGTGGCTAGAATTTGCGCAGCTTTTGTGAGCAGCTTGTGCTGGCGGCGCGCACAGGGTGGTCGGCCCCGGATGAAACGACTCGAGTCTAGACGGTCTCTGCCCTTTACCTAAGCTAACACGCAGACGTCGAGATGTGTACAAAGGCCAACCGCGACGACGAGACCGGGAAACGAAAAGTATGCTAGCTAACGTATTGTGTGAGCTAACATAGCGTGCGCTCCTGCGGGCCCTGATCGAAATCAATTTTCTTTCGGTCCACAAGCAGAAAGGGCAGGGCGCCCACGTACAATACCTACTAGAGATAGATAATAGTGTGCTCATACGACGCACGTAAAGCATCGCCGCGCAGAGAAACGGACAGATAAGCGGGAGAAAGTTTCAAACGCAAACATCTGGAGCAAGCAGCTCTTCCTCTTTGCCCAGATAGAATAGCGGAAGGATCAAGTAGAAATGAGTGAGATCGCACTATGAGGTGACAGGCACCAACTCAAGCAAAGGGAAGAAAAACGAGGTTGCTTTTCACTCTGAAAGTACGGCGCCAGCTTGAAAAAACGGCGAGGAACAACTGTTCAAAAGGGTGCCGCCACTGCTACCAAGAGGCACCGAAACTGTGGTTTCATTCAAAAATGCCTGGCAGACTCATTCAAGACGGAAGAGCAGAAGTGAAATAAATTGGCACGTGTTGCGAAACAGCTTCTCGTGATAGGCTCGAAGAGATGCGGTTAACTTTCGCTTTTCATTCACGACTGGCGCCAACCGCCGGGTTAGATGTAAATGAAATGGCGAGACTGGAAAAAGCATCCAGTCAGACTTGTAGGAGGAAAACGTGAATGAAGTACAATTTCGATATAAATAAAAATTAAGAAAATGGCGCTGTTCTAGTTCAGGCGATTTTACTTTTTCAAAAAATAAAATCGTCCAATGTGTTTTAAGAAAAATAAGTCGAATTTCGCTGTTCGGTCAACTGCGGTTACTAACCACACTCAACGAAAGCAGCATCAGAAGCAGTAAAACTTAAAAACAACTGTCTGAAAAGCACGGGGAGGTCGCGGCACGGGGGCCGGGAGATCGGTCCGAAATTTTTTCACATAAATTTGAAGTAATTCTGAGACTTTGTGCATTGAAATAGAATTTTTATAAAATTTTATTCTTGCACACAGCTCGGTTGAAGTTGAGTGCTTTACGCATTTGTTCGCAAAACTATATGTCTTACTCAAATTGTTGTATCTCGGGCTATTCTCAACCGTTTTCGTTATTGAAAATTGAAGCAGGTATTCCAAAGACATGGCAATAAATGGGGAAAAATAGCCATTTTCATCATGTCAACCAGTCTTATGATGCTTATCCGCAGAGAGCGATTTTCGTAAAACTTCCGACGCCATCGTTTCAAGCACCATCGATAACATATAGCACAATCAAATTTCGATTACTTTCTCGCAGAAGGCATGTAGCTACAACTCTCTAATACCGCCTGCCCAGTTTTCGATAAAACTGAAAATGTTCAGAAGGAATGTCTCAAAACGGTTGAGAATAGCCTGAGATAGAACAATTTGAGTAAGACAGTTTTGCGAAAAAAAATGCGCAAGGCACTCAACTTCAGCCGAGCTGTTCGCAAGAACAAAATTTTATAAAAATTTTATTTCAATGCAGAAAGTCTTAGAATTACTTCAAATTTATGTGAAAAAATTTCGGACCGATGCCGGCCTTCTGTGGACGTCTCCTTGTGCGTTACAGGCAGACATTCTCAAAGCAACAATTTTACAAAATTCGTGAAAAAATTTGGTGTTTTTCTGTCTGGTTGCGTACAAAACTTTGCGGCATGTCCCTAAGGGAGTCCATTTGGTTCTTGGACTCTAGAAAGCCGGAAAATTAGGGACCCAAGAGACCGAAACGCGACGATGACGGAACCGGAAAATGCCCTGTGCTATCCTTCAGACGGCCAACCTTGGTGTACATACCTGTATCTCCAGAACTAAAGCGACGTTCACGTATGACGTCACGGCGGAAAGAGGGTGAGCTTTGCCCAAAAGTGACCAAGGGGAGTTTAAAGTCAACTTTTTTCCCCGACGTCACATGTGTGTGCATGTAGCGATAGAATTTTGCTTACCAATTAGCATCGTCCTCTTCACTGTGCACTCGACCAGGAAGTTCACAAGATGCAGAAACTGAGGCATTTCATTCACAGCACTGAAAAGTGGGCCAGCCCAGACTGATCACAGTGAAGATAATAAATTTATTTGAAAGATGATTTCGCTCCAAGGATTCCCCTAAAAATGCTGTATCAGCAACCCATGTCACACAGCGCAACGGGCAAAAAGCAACGCAGAACGAAATGTAAATAAATTGCACAAGGGCAACACGTACTTCAGAGCGCCTGACACACCTTCTTCGTTTTCGTTTTTAAAACTTTTTTAAACTGCGTAAAAAACGACTGCGCACAGGCGGGCGTCATACGATGATCGCCCGCGCTCCCTCCCTTTATTCGATTAGCATTCTTCGCCGATGCCGTCATACGTCCGCGGAGGCGCGGCGCAGCAAATAACGCCAACGCGTAGCACCAAGAAAGCTAAAACCATTAAACGAAGGAAATGAGAGAAGACCGAGCAGATTAAATTTTTGACGGGAAGTACTTACCGCGGTGCGGTCCTAGGCCAACGTCGTCTAATAAATATCTGGCTTCATGCACGTAGCCAGCGTTGCGGTCAAGTAGCGAGCAAAAATTTTTATCAGATTTTTTTACGAGTAGTGTCGAAAATCGAAGTTGCCAAAGCGACGGAGATATGCGTTTACACATGTCTATTTTTAAAAAATTTTCATATTCCCGGGGGTTATACCCCAGACCCCGTTTTGCTGGGGACTGCCGTCTCCAGGCCTCCGCCACTTGTGCCGGCTTATGGACCGCAACCAAAATAGTGTCTGCGGTGTGAATTTGTATCAAAATAAAAATTTTCTGAACTGTTTCTAAAAATTTCGATGGCAAACAGCATTCTCACTAAAATTTTTATTTTTTATTTTTTAATAAAGGTAAGCAGTTTTCTGTCGGCTGTTTCATACTAATAATTTTTATTATTACTGAACGAAACCGATTTACTTAATTTTATTTTTAATTTACTTTATTTAATCTTTTTTAATTTTATTTTTATAATTATTTTTTAATTTATTTTATTATTTTGTTTTTCATTTTTTGATTTTATTATTATGGATTATTTATTACAGATTACGGAACGGATTGGAATTATCTTATTTTTGTTTATATTCATAAATACAGTCTCTCTATGTCGTACTTTTTAAAAAGTTCTTCAACGATTCGATGGCTCTCGAATCTCGAAACCGATTAAACGTCCATCGGTCAAGTTTTAATTCAATAATCTCCATATTTCGCCAACAAAGTTATTCACATGACAGAGTGAACAATTTTACGTGACAGATTTGTTTTCGTGCAATCATATCTAAAAGATCTGCGAGGTGTTGTTGATGGTGTTCAAAAGATAGAAATTTTTTTCTAAACGACTCTGCTGACACGACAAAACAAGCACGAGATACACATCTCGCACTTTCAAATAACACTCCAACACACACATGACATGACAATGGCGCTGAGTGAGAAACGAGAAGGCAACCACATGACATGACGTGGATCGATGCCGTATTTTTTAGCGAAAAGCGTTTTTTAGCTCCGAGAGAGCTTTTGCTTGCACAACGGGAAGCCGTCGTCAACAAGCGCAGCCGACCAGATGTAAGCGTATGCATACATAGCAGCACGAGACGATTGAAATGTCACGTAACACACGGTGTTGCGGGGTTCAACGAAGTGCAGCCAATGAAATTTCTTTTTTGCATATGGGTACTGCGCTGCACTACAGTGCTCGTTTACCATGTGACTACCATGTTCCAGGTGTGCGAAAATAAAAAATTTCTGTTCAAATAAATACTTAGTGTAGTATCTAAATTTAGTTTGAGTGTGACAGCATCGCTAGACTACTGAAATTTTTGTGCAGCAGAATCAGCGGGCTACCAATCATGAGAAGCCAAATTTAGAGCGCGTCGACGTCGAGTGTCTTTGTGACATACCGTACTTTCTTGATTAATCCCCCCAGGGGGGGATTATTCCAGAAGTGCCATCCCATGTGCTTTGAAGATAAAATTAGTACAGCATTAAATTTTGTGCTCGTAATGGAAACTCAACCTCAAACAATGTGCTCTGACCTCTGTCCAGCCCATACTTTTGCTTTCGACCAAAAATTTCCCCCGTTGCTACGTAAAATAACCGTTCGCCGGTTGGAAAAACCATATATTATTAACTGACGTCTGAGAAAAAAAATTTGACATAATAATTCCCCCCTCCCGAATAATCCCCCGGGGGGATTAATCAAGAAAATACGGTAACTGGGCAGACAGAAATGAGCTACCGTACTTTTCCGTATAAAGCCGCATGCGGCTCTACGTGAAAATGCCCATTTTTAGCAAAAATATTTTACCCAAATAGAGCCCCACCCTAAATAGAGCCGCTCCGAACACTATTCTCTTACATGGGATCCCATGCAATACACATTATCTACAGTATTATCGAGCACTATGTCAATCTCATCAGCGTCGAAGCAAGGTATCGTGTCAACCATGAAAAAAGTACGGTTTTCATCCACTTTTATGGAAAATATCAGGATTTTTCGATAACCCTACGTTTTCGTCACAATTGGCATTCAAAAATATATTTCCCAAATACAGCCCTACCCTAAATAGAGCTGCGTGCGGCTGTATACGGAAAAATACGGTAATTACGATAAAGGAATTTTAGATAGAGCAGAAGAGCGTTTCCCCATGTGACGTAACCAAATCGAAATTCCACCTCCAATATGCTAAATATATAGAATCGAGTAAAAGTGATTCAATTCTGAGTTGAATCGAATGAAAAAGGCCTTGGAGCACCGAATTCTGAACTGAGAGGTCGAACCGCACCGATTCAACTCTGCGCAATTCGATTTCGTAACCGTTGCTATTCCCCTGGGAATTCCCATTTGATACAGCTTGAGGTTTTGACGATTTTAAAAGTAGGCCTGCGTATGACACTGCAAGCTTATTCAGGATAGGAAGAGCCTGGTCACCCATTTATTCATGTTGTGCGAGTGCGTACACACATTACCGGTGGGTATACCGTAATTCAAAAAATTTTGAGTCACCAGTGTATTTCAATAGGATCCTTACGTATTCGGCATAGTCACCTCACTGTTTCTTCCACTTTTGGTGGCCACAGGTAAAAGACGTTGCGGTGCACTTACAGGCTACTCGACTGTTTCTCAGTGCGGTGCGGTCGCAGCTACCGTACTTCGAAATTCCGAGTAGCCGATCATGCGTGTCAGACGGCACAAACGGAAGTACTAACCGTCTAAAACAAGCCATTGCGATACAAGCTGGCATGGTGCCAAGTTGGCGCAGTGGTACCAACGAAGCCTAGAATGCGAAAAATTCACATCAGGTATCCTTGAGTTGGTTCGCTACGTGGCTTCTCCGCATCCACCCGGTTACGTTTCTCGAGAAAGCACAGTAGCTGATGCGACTCGAGTTTTCATTCCGTTCGCCAAACACCGAACTCGCACTCTTCGAGAATGGACCTTCCAATATGCTTAGACCCCAACTCACAGTAAAGTATTAAGGGTCGTTTGTAAACTTGATAAAAGTTGCAAAGTCTGCAACTTCGAAGGGTAAATGAAAGTAACTTCTTAAATAAATGCACGTACTTGCACCTTGCGCCACTTTCCTTAGTTCAAAATAATCATAAATTCTAAAAATAAAGAGAAAAAAAACAGGATTTACACAACGTACTCGTAACCGATAACGACGTGCCACAGACAAAGTCCAAGAAGTTCACACGGAGCGTTCCGGCGACCCTCGGGCCACAACCGTGAGATGGGCTGCGAGACAGCCTCGACATACCGATCATTCCGATGCACGCCGTTTTGAAAAACCTACGGAACAATTCGCTTACCTAGGCCCCGCATTTTTGACAGAGTTCGCGCTTTGTAAAAAAGTAGAAAAACGACTGTCACGTCGCCATCGCAAACAAGTGGTAGGTATTTTGTTTGAACAGCGAAAGTCGCACATTTCTCCATCAATAATGAACGCATCCGTTAAAATTGTGCGCATTTTGCAGTTTAAAAAAAACTCCAAACCGACGTGAACTACCATGACGGCCGTACAGTAGTGTCGTAGCATCGGACCCAGCGAGGCTGTGTTCTTTCTGTGGGGCGATTAAATGCTTAACAGTCGACTCTTCGGCGTTAGCAAGCTAATACTTTCAAACTCTTGACGTAGCGAATTAGTCCAGCATAAACCGAGACCTCGGTGCTTCTTCGGGTTCTTCTACAGCTGTCTGACTTCTGTAATTCAGAATATCAGGTGCTTTCTCTCTTCACTGAGGCAAAACTTTAATCATATTCAAGCAGTACATGAACACGAACAGTGCAACCAACACTGAAGCAGATCTCTCGAATTGCAGTAGAATGTTTTTGAATTGGCGCCACAATAATTGACAAAATTTGGCTCTTTATACCAAATAGAGTGTGAAAATGGCACAACAATGATGTTTTACGCACGAACCCGGCCAAGCAAGGAGAAAACACAGAGGCCTTCTACGTTGAACAGTTGTGGTACTGCATAAATTTTGGCACGTGCTAATTTTGTGCAAGTTGTGCACTCCAAAATGGCCGCAACGGAGGACGAAATTTTGTTTGTCACCTTCAATCAGGACGCAACGTAATGCTATTTATCCTAATACTACTTTAGAAATTCAAGGTTTTTACATTTTTTCTATTTTGCAGATCGCTTGCTGTCGGAACCAAAACCTGCTATCGCCTTTTCGCACTCTCAAGCGTCGACGAGCTACACAAATTGCACGAGCAAAGTTCGTTTGTTCGCCATTGCCAGATCACGTAGCGCTGTTCACGCTTCCTTTTTCTCGTTTAGACGTCGAAGATGTTTGCATCATTGAGCGCCTCTTCTCGTCGAGTCTCGTCACACTCGTCTCGCAGACAGCGCCGCGTAAACTACGCGTCTGTCACTTTCAGAAGGGCACTGAGATCTGCCACCACTCTTACTCGAATACGATTCTCGCCGTCCGCCTTAATCGCCTTCGTCTCATCGTCTGCCTCGAGGAGAGCCTCTACATTCACAACATCCGCGACATGAAAGTTTTGCACACGATTCGCGACACGCCGCCGAATGCGCACGGGCTCTGCGAGCTGACTGCCGAAGATGTCAGCTATCTTGCCTATCCGGGATCGAGCAAGGGCGGTGAAGTGCACATCTTCGACGCTGCTAATTTGGTCAGCATAGTTTTTTGTCGATTTCCCGGTTTTATCGATTTTTCTTTCAGCAAGCTGTGATCACGATTGGTGCACACACGAGCACACTAGCAGCGATAAAGTTCAACGCTGATGGAAGCAAGCTTGCAACCGCTTCAGAGAAAGTATGTACTATTTCATATAAATCAATGGATAAATTCTTTCGTACCTTCAGGGAACGGTCATTCGTGTCTTCAGCGTCCCGCAAGGTGATCGTCTCTTCGAGTTCCGTCGCGGCATGAAGCGTTGCGTGCAAATCTACTCGCTTGCATTCAGTGCTGACTCGCTCTTTCTCTCATCGAGCTCCAATACAGAGACCATTCATGTGTTCAAGTTGGAGCAACTAAAAGATGCCAAGTAAAGTGGAAAGAACGTATATACTTACGAAAAATCGATAAGTAAACTCATCTTCTCGCTATTGAAGAAAAAATCGATAAATAAACGTGTCTTCTTGATATTTTAAGAAAAAATCGATAAAATAGAATTTTCTTATTTCACTCAAAAAAATCGATAATATAAAAATTTAGAACTGGTGCTGAAAGCGGCACAACAACCACTTCATCAACATCTGGCACTAGTGGAACCCCGTCCACAACAACGAACACGTCCGCGACGAGTCCATCGACGGGCGCCGGTCGTTTATCGTGGGCGAACGTGATGAATCCATTGATGCAATATTTACCCAATCAAGTAAGAACTAGAGTGTATTTATGCATGGATTGAATATTCATTCGTTTAGGTCTCCGATGTTCTCGGCCAAGATCGGGCATTCGCTACGGCCAAACTTCCGCATGCGGGACCGAAGAATATTGTCGCTCTCACTGTGTATGCAATATGTACAGTACATAGGATCACTGTTGTGCATTTCTGTCGTGTGATTTAGGATCAAGCAGCTACCCCGACTGCTTGTTGCGTCGACAGATGGTTACTTGTATATCTACAGTTTCGATCGAAATGATGGTGGGGAGTGCAGTCTTGTTAAACAACACTGGTGAGAAATGATATTATCGATTTATCGATTACCTTATTCGATCGATTTTAGCCTTTTACCCTCACGTGCACAGTCGCAGGCAGTACCGACTCTCTCGAGTCCGTTACCCCCTGCCCCAACAGTTGCTGGTTCTTCCCCGCCACTTCAACCACTTGGGGTTCCTCCAATGGCGCCTTCGACGAAAGTCCCCCTCTCGTCTTACGCAGCGACGGTGAAAGGGGGTGAAGTCCCACCTACAACGTCGGACCCGGCTGGTATGTTCGCTGCTTGCTCTTTTGATGCTCTTGGTGTTCTTTGCATCATCGATTTGTAGAGTCTCACTTGCAGAGCGAGATTGACCGGGTTCCTCCGCTCCCGGTGGCGAGACGCGGGCGGGGGGATTCGGCGCATATTCGATTGGATGATAGCAGCGAGTTTCCACCGATGACACATCAGGCACAGTGAAGGGGAATGGCGAGTTTTGATGCTGGATCTGATTTTTGTGCGAAGTGTTCTTTGCGTGGTGTTTGAAGAACAGCGTTAGGACTGGAGCATGTGTACACTATGTATTTTATATTGTTTGCAATTATCTGGAAGTGCGCTGTGTCGGATTTGTCGAAGGCGGAGTTTTTGCAGTGGGCGGAGTTTGAACCCCTTGCAGTGGGCGGAGTTTGAAGTCATTGCAGTGGGCGGAGTTTGAAGTTATTACAGTGGGCGGAGTTTGAAGCCATTGCAGTGGGCGGAGTTTGAAGAACGTTCTTTTCTACTTTTACTTTGCTTCTTGGTTTCTCCCTCGTGTATTCGAAGTGATATTCGTTCGTGTGTGCAACTAAATTTATTTTGTAAGTAAGCTGACTCTGTTGTTCTGTTTTTTTCTAATTTCACCTACTCAGCTTGTAATATACGAATGCCTTTGTGGTTATGCACTTTTGCACCTCGTTCGTTGCCTACACCTGTCAAGCAGCGAGATTACTGTCGGACCTGCTCGCTTTTGTCTTCTGTTTCCGTATTGTATGACTCGGGACTGATGTTCGGTTTTTTATTGACAGGTGCGTTCTAGAGCGTTTTAAACTCCGCCCCTAAGCCGAACATCGTCAGTCACCAGTCATATGTGGGTGGTATTTTATTGATTTTCTATTCGTTTCTCTTCTCTGAACTATTTGGTGGCGTGTATTCCTGGCATGTTTGGGTCTCACCATGTTTGTATACGTGGGAGAGCCCGAGCTGAACGCACACTGGTTTCTCTTTCGTCACGTGACTGGCTTCACTTTGCGTTCGACCGTTGTAGACAGATGGTGTGCGTTCTCATGAAATGACCCCTCAGTCGAAGAGGGACGTGTTCTCTAGCTAAGTGTGCTAATGTCCGGTTGACTTGAGGCATTGCAAATGTTTCGAAATTTGTTCATATCGTAACGTCGCTCTGTTTATGTATTGTGTATAGCACCGTTCGGTTCCGCCCCGCTTGTGCTTCCGGAAGGGATTATTTTCGCCGCGTATCCCGCATATTTATGACCTTCTCGACGTCGTACTGTGCAAGATACGAGCTGTGAGTGTGATTTATCTTACTTTTGGAGATGAATTGTTCGAGTAAAAAGCCTGGCAAATTCGTTTTTCAACGGCCTGTGGTCTGTAAGCGGCCAGCTTTATAGTCCATAATCAAGAAATACTGAAGCAGCACGTTGCCCGGCAAAAGGCTGAGTCTATCGTATACCGTAAATTATGTGCGTAGAACCTCAAATGAAATACACTGCAAGATGTCAGAACGAAACTTCATATATCTTGACTTTATATAAAATATATATAATAACTTTACATGGGCGTAGCTGGTATGGGGGCCCCCTATGACCCAGAAAAGTGTATGAGGAACTACTCTACTATGTTCCTGTGTTACGTCATAAGCGTTTGGATTTTGGAACCACCAGATGCGTTTTAGGCACTGTCGACGCTAAATTTTTGGGCTCCCCCTAAGACCCAACTAGCCCCTGCTTTATGTTTACATTTCTAACTTTGACTCAATTTGTTACGTTACACTAGAAGCTGAAGTGAGGACGTGCAAGAGCAAAATGAAAACCGCTTAGTCATCTCTATTTTGTCGGGCTGTTTGAATTAGCAAAGCTTCAACATTCAGAAACCCGTTCTCTTCAAGTGGCCGTCAAGGTGTCGACGGTGTCTACCAGGTGTGCGGCATCGATCTCTCCGACATCACGGTCATTCGAGGCTCGCAAGGTTGAATCGTGCGATGGGTACGATCAGCCTCTTACAGTCGAACAGCTTGATCACAACGAGCGGCGAACGATGAACTGTCGAGTTCCTGACGGCACTCGAGACGGAAGCACCGGCGGAGATGCTCGGCGCCGGACACAACTGGCCAATGGGGGGAACATGCGCATTCTTCGACGTCTCGAGAAGCATCGCGACCAGACGGTCCGACTTGCGAATCGGGCCTCTCGATGCACGAAATCGCCGAGGAGCTAACGTTGCCGCCAAGCGTTGCGAGAGTGGTGGACTAGAGGGTGCGTGTTATACTTTTCCGATTAATTTCCCACCGTGTTTGACGTTCGTCAGAATGGAGCACTCACTAATTTCCGTAGCTCGTCCTCAATCGAATAATCTACATTTTGAAGATACGTCACCCTTTATGACGTTGTTAAAACTTTTATCTATTACCGGATGCTGAAGCCTAACATTCGAGCGACCTATCTGGGTTGGTGGGACGGAAATTAGTACACTTCGATCCGTTTCCGCTGGCCGAAGAAGCGAAATGTGCTAGAGCTCATTAGTCGCGATAAGGTGTTGGACGCAGTGCAGTCGGCTGGCTTTCGTGCAGGCGACTACCGTTGGGCGTCGCAGCTTGCGAACAAGCTCGTCCTCACAGATCCAAACGCCGATGCTGTCAAACAACTCGGCTATCAGTGCGAATCGGGTGCTCTCAGAAACTACTATCTCTCATGTGCAATGGGACTGCGCGTTGGTCTTCACACTCGTGTGTACGTGTGATGTACTACTAGGGGACATAAGTATATGACGTCACGGTGGGATAGGGTGGACTGATCGACTGATGTTTATCTGTGAGGGATACCGTAACACTATGTTTTATGTTGGGTAAGGCGTCACGTGACGTCATACGTGCGCATTCTCTTATGATACTTCTATGATGAATCAAACTTCTTTCGCCGGTAATCGCCGACACCATGAGTGCATGACCACTCAAATGCTGTTCGACTTTCGTTCCATTCATCGCAACGGCCCGAGGGTGGGCGACCGGAAGTTCACTTTTGACCTCACTTTCAAGGACTCT
>JAQGBB010000359.1:0-20562 GCA_034691745.1 Prismatolaimus dolichurus
TATAACTCTTTCTTTTTTGTTGCTACGCAACAGCGTTGGCGTGCGCCACCGAGACAAAGAAATGGGTTAAAAAATAGCAGGAACGTAATTGCCTCGCATCTGTACTTCAATGCTGCACCAATTGACAAGGCACAAAATCTCTCCTCTCTCACACGTTCTGGCTCTATGAGCACAGAAAAAATCTTTTCTACTCACAACACTCTGGCTCCTCCTTAGAACAAGACACCAGCATGTGATGGTTGTGCCGACCAATTGGAGCACTAGAGTCACGTGGGCATCAAGAGGCCAAATGAGGACAGTAATCGCGAACACGCGTGTATCCATGTTTTGTTCACATTTCACTTGAAGCTGACTGACATACTTTGCAGCTAGCATTTCGTGGATATTTTGAAAGCTGTGAACTGATATAACATCTACAAGAACACAGCTGTCATGCCTGCACTTTGCTATGTTTTGATTCGTCCAGAGCAAATCAGATTACATGTGATGTTTTGTGAGTAGAAAAGAGCGGTTTTGGGAGTAGAAAATTTTCACGTCGTCTATGACCACGTTATCGCGTTGGATTTGAAAATACCTTGCTTAGCCTGACCACATCTTTCGTCTACTTGATGAGTGATACTCTGAACGCTAAATCGCCCAATGCAGCCGTATCAGGTATATCTCTCCAGGTGGACACAGACGGACACAAATGCAACCGCATAAGGCTCCACTTACGGGTGATTGGGTCACATAATGCAAATTATGTCTAACCGACCAACACCCAATTGTCTGAAGGACCACGTTCAAAGTCTTCGAGAACACCTATCATGAGTGGAGTTTGAAAACGAGGTCAACAAGCAAACACTCTTCCTTTAACAGCTGTCAAATGAGTCGTATAGTAAGTAACTGTGAAGTCGTTTACATTAATGCAAAAATTCCGACAAGCAACGGTCAAAACCAAAAAAATTATATTTAAAAAAATCGAAAAGAAAGACCCACAAAACTTCAAAAAAGTCGAATTTTTTCAATTCGAATCGAAACCTGGACGGCGAAAGTTGTTGTCAAACGAGTCATTCTAAAAACTTGATTTGAAAATTAGTCCATTCGACGCAGTTAGATTTATTTTGACCGTCGCTATTTTCTGCTTCAACACTATATAACGTCACGTGACCATCTCATCGTACAAATCGTACGGGTACTTTTTGGTGCCCTCCGGTTCGATCGGTTCTGCCCGACAGTGAGGGCATTTCACGGCGTCCTTCTTTACGTCCTCCTTGCACTTCGGGCACGGCCAGTCGGTCGACGCTTCCTCCTTCTTCCGCCAAATGACGCTCGCGAGCTTCACGAGGAGAAAGATGAGCAGCGCGACGATGAGAAAATTGATAATCGTCGACACGAAGTTTCCATAATTCCACGTGACGACGCCGGCTTTCTGCGCTTGCGAGAGCGTCGAGAACGTCGCCGACGCGTTCGTCGGGCTGGCGCGCAGAACGACAAACATGTTTGTGAGGCCCGCCTGCGGCGTTGCGAGTGCAATGAAGGGACCGACGATGTCGTTCACGAACGAGGTGACGATTGCGGTGAACGCGGCGCCGACGATGATGCCGACGGTGAGATCGACGACATTGCCGCGATCGACAAACGTGAAGAAGTCGCCGAAGAAGCCGCGCACTTTCTCGGCGCCCTTCTTCTCGTAGGCCATTATTTTCGACATATTGAGGAAAACACGAACACTTCGCCTATACTAAATGCACTTCGGTCGTATAAAATGACATCAAGCGGTTTGAAACTAAAATGCACATCATGTGATTAGCTTAATTGATTGCCCGACAAATATCGCTTGGCAATAGGGCACATCGACGCTGTCGTCACGACAGATGATGGATGTATTTTGCGACGTTAATAGCTTCGCCTGTTCGGTTTACGCTAGGGCTCTGACAATATCTACTAAATTCTGAGCAATTGTAGAAATGAGTTCTCTTCTCACCGACCATCCTCGAGCGTGCCTTTGAAACGGAGAAAGTTTTTGAAAGCTGAAATTTCGGTCTCATGGGACCAAGCGTAGTTTTACATCACTGAAGTCTAACAGTTTGGTACACTGAAATATACATAGATCAGGAAGCTTGACGTGAAACATGCGTTGACATCCGGTCACGTGATTCTGCTGGCGCTTATGTAGTATGCTATCGAAAGTGAAGCGATTTCGTTTCGACCAAATGAATCTTTTGCGGCGTCGACCCAAAAGCGCCAGCACCGCCGATATGGGATCTTTGCTGTCTCCGATCAGGCTCTTCAAGTCGAAATTCGCCGGGAGACCAAACGCCGCTAGTAGCCGCGCAAGTGCATCGTTTTCTCCACTGGCTCCGCCACCGAAGATGGACGATATGTCAAGACCGCTTGTAAAGCCGAGGGCCTTAAGCAGATCGTTGAGCTCTTGCTGAAGTTTTGCGTTGTCCGGCTGCCGTAACTTCGTCGAAAACCCTATAGTTGCTGGATGAAGTAGAAACGTTCTTGTGTACAATTTCAATTAGAAGCTTACCATAGCTTAGGGTGAAGCAAAGAAGCACGACGAGCAGTACTTTCATGACAAGTATTATTAGCTTATTCCTTGCGTGCAATTTACGCTTGTTCGGTGGCGCAAAAGTGCACAATATGGCCCTAAATATGTCAAACAGACAGACGTCCATTCGGTGTACTGAACATAGTCCAAAGTTTTCAAACGTCTCTACCGATGTACCTTTTGGGTGCTGTGTTTTCCACAATAGGGATGATATATGGGAACGATTACATGGGAACTGGGATCGAAAAATTGGAGCTGTGACGTTTTGAGTGTGCAGTGTTCATCAGTCAGTATGGCAGACTAAATTGAGATTTTAGGGGTTTTTCGCCGTTTTGCTAAGCACGTTATTTTTTGAAAAAACCATTTTCTTTTGAAAAACATTATTTTCCAACGGTTTTTCGGTTTTTTCTGCCTCAGAAAATGTCAAAAAACACGATTTTTCATGCATTTTTTTATTTTTTAACATTTTCAAAATTTTTATGTGCGTAAGAATATATTAGCTTTGAAGTTTTGCACCGCTCACACTGAAAAACCATTTGTTCATGTTGCATTTTAGCTTGAATTTTACAACCCGAAAAATCGGTTTTTTACCTAAATCAGTGCAGTCTAAAAACATCGAAAAAAACTGAAAAAAAAATTAAAAAAAAAGAAAAAACCGAAAAAAAACGAGCTCGGACTTTTTTTGAAAGCCGAACCGAAATTTTTCGGCTATTTTTTCAAAAGCGGTCGTTTGTTGGTGCGCATCCAGAAGAAGTTTTCTTCGGCGCCGCCGTCTCTTTTCAATTGTAGCAAAAATCACTTCACATTTCTGTCATCGCGCTGGAGCTGATCGGTAATGCTAATTTTCTTGCACGGTCCAGTTACGGTCTTTTGTAATCGCACCTTGTGCACACTCATCGCCAGCTGTAATGTGTGAGAACGACAAACATGCCCCGCACTCAGGTATCCACTATTTACGTAAACGGAAAATTTAATTTTTCATTTTCATTTCTTTATTTCTCAAACAAATTTATAAGAAGGGAAATTACCTAACACAAAAATGTTTTCAACATTGAACCAGCCCCTCCACTCCTGTTGGCACTGCCAAAAATCCACCTCAACCAAACCGAGTGAGGTGCAAAAGCTCAAATTTAGAATGTCGCAGAAACTAATCCGAAGCCGCAAAAGTGGTTTTCAAACAAATTAATTTTTTTTTATAATTTTAAAACAATGAACAATCCGTTTTTTCATTGAGAACACGCGTTTTCACATATTTTAAAATTTTAGCGTTCGATTCAATTTTATGCACTTCCTTATGGGTGGCTTGTTGGTTAGATTGGATTTTAGGCATTCCCGTGCGCCCAGCAGCAATACATTGTATTCTGCACAATCCGAGGGACCTTTTCTGCAAAAAAAATTCTCTTAACCGTGTGAAAATCCTATAGCTGTGGCGTGTAGCAATGTGTATTAATAGTCTGAAACTTTGTGAAAGCCAAGACAAAAAAAAGTTTTATTTTTATGAATGCACGATGAAAGCTTTACACGTATTCACTTCGAGGTTTCAGAGCCTCGTTGTACTGAAACAGAGCACTACACACCACAGTTTCTTACTGCTGAGGCACAACACTGCTTTTGCTTTGTGAACAAAAATCAATTTCTTTCGAGTTGTGTCCCCTGTAACTTGCGGTCCCGCGGCAACAGTAGAGAAAGCAATTGGTGAAAAACAGCACTTTAACTTGAAGGTATTTTATACCAACGAACAGCAGGTTTTTTGGTTAACCGAAAAAAAAACGAAATTTCCGGTTTTTTGAGGTTACCGAACCGAAAATTTCTGATTTTTGTGAAGCCTAAAATTTTCAGTTATTTTCGGTTTTCAAAACGGTTTTCTTCGGTTTTTTCTTTAGCTAACGTGACATTTGTAACACGTTTTTAGCTTATTTTGTCTCACTGTGTTTTTATATGTATTTTTGGCATGGCCATCAACCACCTCTAACAGGCCAATGTCTTGGCTTTTGTGTTTTCATTCGGGTTTCGTCGGTTTTCAACGGCTATTTTTCGGTGTCTTCCCTCTTAGAACCGGTACTTTACACACCACTTTTGACCATTTTGAAAAAACCGTCAAAAACCGAAAATGCAAATAAAAACCGAAAAAACCGAGCTCGGTTTTTTGGCAAAACCGAACCGAAAATTTTGTTTTTTCTCCAGAACCGGCCGTTTGTTGTTTTATACAAAACATGTAAAACGAAGGTGCCAGAGTTCAGAATAGGCATAGGCACCCTAGAAAATCGCGGGAAAAAGTGACAAAAATTGCCATCGACATTTCAAAAATTCCCAAAAAATCGCGAAGCTTCGGAATATCAAAAAAACGCAAAAAAATGAGAAAATCGACAAAAACGTGAAATTTTATTTGCTTACCAATAACGCTACAACGCAAGAAAACTGCTGGAAATGCGAATTTATTCGCAACATTACACTAGCGTTTCTTAAGCGGAATGAAGAATGACTGACTTTGCTAGGCTTATTTAGTAGGGAAACGAACTACTAACGCGATTTTTCACACGGTCGAGAAGAGTCAATCAGAAACCAGCAGCGAATCAAAGTGACTTGGAAGCAGCCAACCAGTGACAAACAGCGAATAAGAAAGCAAATTGTGTGAGAAACTGACGAGTAAAGTGTTCGGTTTGCGGAAGAAAAGAAGTGATGTGACTGTTAGTCCGCTGTGCATGACTACTATTGCAATTTTGCCAGAATTTTCAACAATCGCGAAAAAACGCGAAAATCGCGTTTTGTGTTCAAGACATCAAAAATTGCGATCGCGATTTTCTAGGGGACCTGGTTCAGAACGTGTTCCTGAACGTCCGAGCTCCGAGCTCACACGCGACGCTCGGTCAGTTTTAGCCATACGCCGCGAGTGGGCTTCAGAACCAATTCTGTCGCAGGCGCCATATCTTCGATCTTTTGAGTTGCTCTGATATCGAAATTTCGAACCAGTGCGCAAATAACAGCCTTCTCTTCGAGCATTGCAAATTTTTGACCTATAATAATGCTGATTACTTCTTGTGTAATTTACGATAATTTCTACGGCCATTTACCGATGCAATTTCTGGATCCCGCGGAAAACGGCAGAAACGCGAATGGGTTCCGATGGGCACTATTCTCTGGCAGAAAGCGATCTGGATCGTAGACGAATGGATCCGGAAAGCATTCGGGATTACGATGAAGGCCAAGAATTGAGATGTTCACGGTCAGCCCCTTCGGGATTGTGTAGCCACCTTCAGAAAGAAAATACGATCGCTTTTAACACTTTAAAAAAGTTGCTAAAAAATTTACCGATTTTTATTTCCTCGCTCATTTTTCGAGCGATAAGAGGAACAGACGGAAACAGTCGCTGTGATTCCTGTCGAGAAATAATTCAAATTTAATTAAATATTTTACTTTTAATTAAATTTTAAGTTTAGCTAAATATTAATAAAATTCTAAATAAAAGATTAAATAAATAAATGAATAAATAAATATTAATAAAAAATAGCGTCAATGGCCATAGCCAAACTGTACCTTCAAGGCATACTCCATGTAGGTGAAAGCGTGCAGATCCTCCATTGTTGGCATTCGATCCGTGTCGACGCCAACGACGTCTTCGATTTCTCGTCGAATTTTCTCCTGAACGTCGGGATGTTTTCCGATCAAATAGAGCGCCCACATTAGACCCGCCGACGTGGTGTCGTGGCCCTGAAACGAACAGGAGGATTGTATGATTGTATCATCTCAACGCAAAAAAGATCATGAGAATACCTCAAACATAAACGTGTCGACCTCTTCGCGAACGCCCTCCTCGTCGATTTGCCCATTCTGCTTGAGCTCAAGCAAGAGATCCAGGAACGCAAGACGCCGCTTTCTGAACGGTGTGGAATCGTCGGTGACGTCACTTTGCCGATCCTTTGACGCGAACATCGCACGCTCTCTTTCACGAATTACCTAGACGAACAACTGATTGCTTTTAGCAAAGTACCCTCCTGTGAAAAAAATTTCTGGTTGTGCCGTTCAAACCGACTAACTTCTCGAGTGAATTCATGCAAAGTTTCCAACGCCTTTGTGCTTTTCCTTCCATGAGGCGTAAGCCAGTAGTACAGGTTTGGCCAGAGAAAGAAGTTCGCCCATCGTTCATTCACGAGAAGACCAATTCTACGTCAGACAAACTAAAATTATTCTTTGAAATTTCCTAACTATCGTACTCCAACGCACTCTTTGACAGCATCGGCGTATGGTGACTTCGTCTGTTGAGCGTTAATCTGTTTGCCCATTGCCGTCTCTGAGGAAGAGCAGAAAAGACATGAAATGTATTGCAGTTATTACTATATCGACTATTAGCCGATTTTCTTACCACAAATTATGTCGAGTGTGCACTTTGTCAAATAGCTGCAAATATCGAGGGCCTCCACGCCACCGTCAGGGGAGCGGCGGACATTCTCCTTTAGGATGTCCACCAAAATGTTCGCTTGTTCGTTGAAGACTGGCACAAAGTCGCGCAGAATTTGAAAGTGAAACGATGGTGTTAGCAATTTTCGACGATTGTGCCATTTGGCACCAGAGCTGTAATAGTACTTATTTATGTATGTATTTATTACTTATTTATTTATTATTTAATTGACTAGAACGGATAACACGTACCTTAGCAATAAACCCTTCCCGAGCCACGGTAGTATAAAATCATAGTCGTTACTCTTGTCAATATTGACCGTACTTTGCAACAGTTTCTGCAATTAAAAGTTATCGAAACTTTGTAAGTGAATATCTACCAGATGAGGCAGAATTGGTGTCTTTGCACGTAGGCATAGGTCCAGTTAGCCGATTGTTTGTAACACCATTGCTTCGTTGGTCAATTGGGTCCCGCGCTTTTGCTATCAACATCCCATAGCATTTTCAAAGCCATGGACACTATAATTACTTGCAAAGACACTAATTTTGCCCCACCTGATAGATTCTCTGCACATTTCAAACCTCAACGTCGTCGGCTTTGCTGAGGTAGACCATATACGTTCTTGGCGCAAATTTAGCCAGCATCGGCGAACCGTAATGTCTAATCCACTCGTGTACTTGCGGGGTAAATTCTGCGAAAGCAAAAAAGTCAAAAAGTAACGACTTTTAAAAATTGTGCTTATGTTTGCTACATATGTCAATTTTTATTTATAAGTTTGCAATTTTTAATAAATGAAATTTTTAATTTTATTTTTCAAGCATATTGATTGCAGTGCAACCAGAGTATAAAGCCATACCTGCTGGCGTCTTTTTCAACTGGAAGAAGCTACCAACGATAGGCACCTGCGGTGGCCCAGGCATATCTTTCACATATGCATAGTGGTCTGGCTTCTTCGCCAGCCAGACAACGATGAGAACAAGAAGACAAGCCACCACGATTAAAGCAATCATCGTGCGAAATTTAACCGATAATTCCGCCTTGGAGATAAGAAAGTCTGGAACTGCTGAAAAATTTCATACTACCATGACGACCAAGAGGTGCAGTTGGGCAAAACGTGTTTAACTAAAGTGACGCGAGAACATGCCAAACTTGTTTGCTCGCAAATCCAACTGCGACACCGCTTTATTCACTATTTGTTTTCGAAAAACAGTCAGTCTTCACATTCTGCATCATGGGGGTAGGGCAGGGTGACCACGTTTAGGCGGCCGAAAAAGAGTAGTGTAAACATAGCTACGTGTTGTACCATAGGAAGTCAAAAACTCATCGGTTTTTGATAGGAAGTTTTTTTCCAGAAAAGACAAAAAGAAAATTTTTTCATCGTCTTTATTTCTTTATTTCGCAACGAAGCTTTTCAACAAATCACAATTGCACGAATGACCTGCACATGTTCAAGCGTTGTTTTCTGCCGGCAGCAGCTTTTCGAATGCTAGAGTTTTTGCAAATACTCGGCGAGCGTAAGACGAAAAGTGAACAACTTGTACTCGGAGCCTCAAAAGTAGTATCAAAGTATGGGCTGGGGAAGAGTATGAGGGCCCCCAAAAAGAGTACTATACTCGCAAAAGTAAAACATCTGGTCATCCTGGTAGGGGGCTTCATTTCAGCACTTCAACCGGCTTCAGTCGGTTACTCTTTCAGTCTATACAAGCAACTAAAACCGTCGCGATTTAGTGCAAGTAAACATACGCTTATCGGGCAAAGCAAAAGCTTCTTGACCAAGTCGTGCCGTGTGCACTGAACACGTTCTAGTTCTTTATTTCAGATGCACCGGTCGTGAACGACGTGCGCGACTACCCCTTTCCAGACAACGCGACAGACGATGCGGCAGTGTTTGGTGAACATACGGGGCGATTAACCGCTCCCGAAAGACTATGTAATCGGATTTTAGCGCTTTTACACCGTTTATGTGCAATAAAATGTTATAAAAATGAAAATGACGTGGATATGCATAGTGTCAAGTTGCACTGCTGCAATTTGCGCTTCCAGTAGTTCTAAATTTGTCAAAAATGTTAGCCATTTGAACGTTGCTAAGCGATAGAGCAAACTGTAGCTTCTCGATTAGCTCGATTTTATTATTGGCATAAATCGATGGATCAAGAAACACTAGCAAACCAGCAACTTCTGGAAGAACACTTTTGGCGCTAAATAAAAAAATAATCAAAAATAGACACTACGCAGAAGTCACAAACGGAGGTAGCCGTAATATACACTGAGGTATTCGGCGCCAAACATAGCTATGACGTCACGTCGGCACTGCGAGAGTTGGGTCTGGCCGAAAGTGACATTTATGTGCAAAAAGACAGCCTTTGACGTTTATGCGATAGCCAGTGACGTAGTAACGTTCATGAGTTATAACGAGTGAGCGGCGGTGACGTCATACATGCACCATCCCTTAGTTAAAAATAGCCTGCCTCAAAAAGCACACTTCGGCCCGAAATAAAAATACACAAATCTAAAAAAACACATACGTTTAAACTGTCGCACAAACACTACATATAAAAACAAAAATTTTAAGAGCAAAAAAGAAAATTTTGGTGTGTTGAGAAATGAATACACATAAAAAAAAATATATTCACATGAAAAATACAGACATTTAAGCTCCTTCGCAGAAAATCTATAAAAAGACATACACGTTGGCGGCAGGTCTGATAGGCAATGTTGCACAACACGCTAGTTTAGCTTTCGAGATTTCGTGCCGAAAAAGCCCTGCTGCACAAGAGAAATTGAAGACGAGCTTCTCAAATGATGTAGTCAACGGCGCAGTCCGGGCAGAGCCAGTTGACCGATGGCGAGACACAGCCGACGTGAAAAGTGCCAATCAAACACTAGAAAAACAAACCAGTTTGGAAATTTTTTTATTTTTTCGAATTTTTCATTATTTATTTAATTTTTTTTTTCGTTTTTCAAATTTTTATTGTTACTTCAAATTTTTATTATTTTTTAATAATTTTTTATTTCGCATTTTTTTAAACTACGGAAATTTTCTGGGAATCACTAATTACGAACTGTTTTAAAAGATATTTTAAAATAAAGCGTCAAAATTTATTTTGAAAATTATTTAAATCAAAATTATTTCCACAATTATCCAAAATGTCACAAAATCAAACAACTTTACGTTTGGAAAATCAGCTTTTCACTAATTCCTGCCATCAAAATTGTTCTGCTGATGCTAACCTTGGTGTTGTAGCAAACGATGGTCGGTTGTAGACCGTCGCTCGGAGGCTCCCCACAGAAGCACACTGTGCTCCGAGTTTGACGCTCCTCCGACTGTGGCTCATCCTGGCCAAAATGATCGAGATATTCCTCGCTTATCAGCGACGAGAACCATTTCGTTATTTCAGCTTTGCAGAGGGTTCGCGTCGAGTGAACGTCGGGCGTAAAGTGGAGTGCCTAAAAAAATACGAAACCTGCAACTCAAATCGATTCGATTCTCCGAATCATTCTGTAAGAAATTTTTTGTGGGGGCGTTTCGATTCAATTTCGAAAATTTCTCGTTTTGACTGTCACTAGTGACGACTTTCGAGGGTCCGCACTCGGCGAGCAAAATATTGGTTGCATTTCGTTTCCCCTCAACTTCGTCCCCCCCCCCACCCCCTAACGTCGTTTCCCCCAACGGGGTTCGACCGTATACGACGTCATCAGACAATTTTGTACGACCGCATACGCTGTGTGTATTGTAGTGTGATATGCATTCTTTAGCATATAATATGTCACATATGCTATCATACTTCATGTCATATATTATGTGATATATCATATGCTGATCTTAGTGTTAAGAATACATGTCACACTATAATACAGATAGCGTATTAAAAATATTCCAAAATGTTAAAGTGACGACTATTTTCTCACCTTTGCGTTGAGCCTGACGGCGTTCCTGAAAACGAGATGCAGATCGAAGATAAAGCTCTGCGCCGACGGGTAGAAGAGCGATGTGTGTGCGAGCTTCCAGCGAATCGTCGTCAAGCTCATCGGCTCCTCGACGATGCGACGATACTTGGCGAACTGCGACGCGCTCAGCCGTGTCGGCAGTCGTCGCAAGAGGTCACAATCGGTCGAGGTGAAGAGCTGCAGGAGAATGCGTTCGGCAGCCTACAGTTCACATCATTCACGGGAGTAATTTTAGACTCAAAAACGTTAGAAAAGGTTACCTTTTGCTCGTATGCTGTCAGCGTTGACTCTCCGTGCTGCAGCACGCTCGCTCGTGTAACGTCGATGAGGTCGATGAATTCGCGTGGATCGATGCACAGAGAACAGGTCCACTTTTCGCTGAAAATAAGCCGCAAATGATCGGAAATCGTGAGGAACAACGAACGTCCATTTCAGACGAGGGATGGCGAAATTAGCAAAATTCGACCATCTCAGAAGTTCATAATAACGCACTAAAAACTACTAGTGCTTTCGAATGCAAAATATTTTCGAATCTTCACAAAGTAGCCTATTTTAGAGAAAAAAAAATATTTTTCTAAACATCTAAAATATCTTGGAAAACATTTTCGAATTTAAAATATTATCAAATTTGTGTAAAATATTTTCGAATCGTCTTTAAAATTCGTGCTCTTTTTGACGGGCTTTTACCAGGGAAAAACAATTGTCTAAAACCAGTTTGCGAACTTGAAAGCCGGTTTTCCACCTCCATGCCCGAACGTGACGTCATACACGCATGTTCCCAAAGCCCTTCTGGTCCTCCACCTCTGGGTTGGCAGAAGAAAAATTTTCCGAGCTAATGAATTTTACGTACCGCGCCACGTCTTCCAGCTGCGGCACATGGCAGCTGAGGTGAAAAGGTCGCGAACAGTCGTCGCACGTGATGATCTTCTCGTCGACGCGTTGATGGCGGTGATTACCGTAACACACACCGTAACAGAGACCATGGCGACCAACCACAGGCGTCACTTCCTCCATCAACGAAGAGTCTTCCTCATCGTCGTTACTCGGAGATCCTGAAACGATCTTCGTTTTGCTCTCTTTCGCTGACTCCTCACTGAGGAAGTGGCTTTTTACCGACCTGAACCCGAATCCTCGCAATAGGTACGCGGTGCATCGAGGACGGTTTGTGGGCGCAGGCGCCGAGATCGCTGTCGGCTCACTTCGTGCTTTCTCGTAGAACAAGCGACAGATAAATGTGGCCGCGTCTTCGACTTCGGCATATAGTAGGAACTCAGCATGTCCGTAAGGGCTGCAAGCTCCTTCACCGTTATCCTTCCTTTGCACGTTCGCGTCGAAGTGATCATCATCGAGTGATTGCTCTGCATGGCATTCCAAAATTAAAAATGTTACGCATTTTGTGAAATCAAATTTTAGACTGGAGAAATTTTTATTCTCTTAAAGTAATTATTTTAGTTTTAACCTAATATTTTAATTTTATATCTTAATCTTATATTACATTTTTAATTGTGTTTTTTATTGTATACAAAATCTTTTATTTTTTTCTCGTTTTGCTTATTGGATAGCAAATGATGAAAAGACATTATGTCCAGAATTGGTAAGAAAATTTTTTATTTCAAGTTTTAGTCTTATGACTTATTTACTCACTTTCAATGATGTTTTATTATTATTTTCTTTTATTTTTCTCAGATTTTCTTTTTTTTTCTTTTCTTTTTTCTTTTATTTTTATTTTTCTCAGATCTTACTTATTACATAGAAAATAGACCATGTCCTAAAATGGTAAAAATGAGTCTCTACTATCATAGAATAAAATTCTTCTGTTTTAGCTTCTTCGTGCATATGCAAGAAAATTGGTTTCGAACCAAAAAATTTCGAAAAGTGTATTAATCATACCTGCCGCGCAAATTTTACTCTTGAGGCCACGCTCTTCTCCAAGCTGCGATTACGTGTGTTGTGTGCGACGACGCTGTGTTCAGAGGAGGCGTCGTCTGTGAACATGTCGTCGTCCTGACGATCGTCTTGCGGCGACAAAGAATCACGCTGTACTTCGTTCCCGCTGCTTCCAGACGACGAAGCAGAGCTCGTCGCTGAGTCGATCGCCGGTGTTATAAGAAAAAGTCTGAGGGAAGAATTTCATAAAAATTGTATGAGAAATCGATTTTTATTCCGAATCTCACTTCTCCATGGTCGCTTCATCGGCGACAGGAATGGAGCACGACCCTTGCCTCTCGTCGTTTATCCATACAGAAAACGATCTGTTTAAAAATTATGAAAAAATGTTGGATGAACTAACCGATTTTATCATTGATTTTACCGATTTTCATCGCTTCCGAAATACTTCGCTCGGAGGTCAACGGTCAGAGTTCGGTCGCAGAGATCGTGCACCGTTTTCGATGTCGGTGACAAGAGAAGCGACTGATTTTTGATGGATTTCAACACGGAATTCGCAGCCGCTGCGTCGTCGCTTTTGAGAACAAACTCGGCAAGATTTCGCGACTAGAAGAGAGGCTGCAAATTTGCAAACAAACTTTTAATTTTATTAAATTAATTTTGACCTGATTTTTGTTTTTCGTTTAGATTTTTTGTTAATTTAATCGTTTTTGTAAAGCGGAAACGTGTATGTGGCTGCCAATGCACTGCCCGCGACCAGACGCTGGTCAAGCGTCAATGGAAGCTGCTCGTTTCTTCGTTCAGCGCACGCCTGCATATCAATGCTGCTTGCGTAACCTGCATTTCGGCAAACGCAGTCCAGGCGTGCGAACAACAGACCGCAGCTACATCGCTAGCCTGCTGCCACGAACGCAACAAAGGCAGCAAGCTATCTATTCGCCGGTTGTCGGTTTAAAATTGGAGTGGGATAATACGTTTACTGTGGTCATCTGGCTACAATAGCTGTCAGTACTTGTTCGTGCATTGCGATTTGCGTCAGCAAGCGATCGTGTTCGGCAGCCGCCGCCACCGTCAGATCTTCAAAGTGACCGACGAGGATTCCTTGTAGACACTTCGCGAGCTCCGTTGCAAAGTCCTAAAGACTGAAGATTTTGTTTCTGTTATCAATACGATTGGGGAGACTCCGCCAACGTTCCGTAGACCTCCTTATCAATCTAGCTGCTCAATTGGTGACTGCAACAAAAACCCGCAGGTCAGCTAACTCCAATTAAATCTTTTTTTGCAAAAATGTCCGAAGTTTTCTTTATCGGAGATCATGAAGCCAACGCCAGACAAACTTAATCTGGTCAACTGAAAAATCGTCGTGTTCCCATTACTCGGGCATTTTTTCATCGATATAGCTTCAAGCTTCTGTGCGCTACTAAGACGCGTCTCAAAAAATCTGTTTTTCAACTGCGACTCCTCGGGTTAGCGGGTATATCTATCGTCTGGCGCTCAAGTTTTCTCCTGCTCCATCGACAGCAAGTTCTGGGCGTTATGTGGACGTAGCCTCTGCTTTACATTTTCATGCATTACATCGTATGCAGTCAAAACACCATACGTAAGAGAAATATTATGCGACACGCAATAGATGTTTCGACCACTTACATCTTTGTAAATGAACCTTGCTTCGGCCTGGAGTTTCGTCTGGAGCGCCTTCAACTGCTGGCACGTTGTAAGCAGCTGATCCATGTGGCTTAAGCTTGTACCGATTAGCGTCTTGAGATCGAGCTTCCACGCTTCACGGCCCTAAAAGTTTTACATTGAAAGTTTTTGAGGCTAGACTAGCAGATACACAGCTTCGCCTGCTGAAATGAACGCTATGAGAGCTTAGTTGTTTTCGAGTTTTCGTTATCGAGCGACACCTGCTGTTCACTTGTTACGCTACCTGCTGCACGTTCTTTCGGCGAAATGTTGCGCGCACTTTTGATTTCGCAGTAATAGATAGATCAAAACTCAGATTACGTTTTCAGTACCCAGAAATTTTTTGCACGGTCAATCGCGGAGTCGCATCAAAATTTGCAGACTAACCTCCAGGAATTAAAAAACCGATAAAAATATAAAACACTAACAAAGCAAAAGCGTGATTAATGCAAACAAAGAGATAAGAATTTTGAGATTTTTATAAATATTTCAGAATTGCCATATTAATTTTATACCACTAATAAAGGAGAAAATATAAATTGCTTGATATTAATAGTTAATAAATACATATTTCATGCTACCGAAAAAGGCGAAAAACTGGACCAAAGACTGAATACCTGCTTATCAATAGCTGACCAATTTGGCTGCCCCTCACTACTCGATTTTCTTGGTTCTCCGTGCGAACAGAGTTGGTCGACGGTTGTCGTCACGTGACTCGGCAGTAGCTAAACGCAGTTCATATTTTCCTGCTCCGACCCCCATCTCCACCAGGGCTTACCCGTTTGTGCTCTTGCGTGCATTCCCCGCAATAAAACGAAGCCGCCGTACATTTTCCGCAATAGGCGACGGCCTCCCTGACCAGTTGACCGAGATAGCAGCTATCGCACGCAATAACGCTGCCATGCTCACGTGAGGCCTTCGCCGCCAGTAGTGGTCCAATCGGCGATCGCTCAACCGCCGAGAGGCTGACCGGCAGCTTACACGCCGGACAATCGAACATCGCCGAAGACAGCTTCTTAATCTCGCGCTGCTTCTCACCGCAGCACTTGTCGCACATCAGATGCAGGCAGGGCAGCGAGAATGTGAAACTATTCGAGAACGGCTCGCCGCATTTGCAACATATCATAAGCTCGGCACTGCTTCCTCGTTCGGCAGCGACGACAACGTCAATATGTGCCATTTTGTGTGTACAATACTGCCAAGGTTGAACAAAGCGCGTCAAATGATGAACTTTCGTCGAAAATGTCGGCCGTCGCACGAGTTGAGCGCCAAAAATACGTACAACGTTCACATCGCCTTGTCGTTCGGAGGAAAATTTTTGTAAAAAAACAACAATATAACGTCCGGACGAGCGGTGCGGCAGACGGCTGATCGTTCAAGTTCAAGTGTAAGCAAGAACGAAAGTGCGTTGTGCCTGCGGCGGATGTGGCGCGTTTGTTTATCGATCAAAAGCGAGCTACAAGAGGAGTTCGCATAACATCGTCATCAATGCGAGAGAACCAGCAGCGGCTACCCAGGAGAGCTTCGCGTGCAAATCGCCATCGCTGACCGCTGTCGCAAGCACAGACGGGCGTTGTCATGACGCTGTTATTGGTATTATCACTGGGCTCGCTTCGTATCGCTTTGCAATATGTAAACATGGCTAGCTCGCCAGTGTCCACTTAGGCATCCAGTCAAACGCTAGCGAACGCAAACACTGAGCTGCGGAAGCCAAAGGGGTTCGGATCTGAAACCAGGATTCGAGTTCGGCTCAAATGTAATTTTCAGAATCGCGGTCAGGGTTCCGGTTGCTTAAGCTCTCTAACGAGAGAAGCTGAGGTCACCAAAAACTTAGCGCAGAAAGCTGTGTAAGCGATGCCGAATTTCATATCGGTTCAGCTTTTTACGAGGCCGGGCGGCCGACGCTCTCGTCGTTGCAGTAGAAAAGGCATCGGTGAGTTGTTGCCACTCGCTCCGCATCTGGAATCGCTGTGTTGTCTAACTGGGATGTGGAGAGGAGAGGGTTACTGGAGGAGAAAACGGTCGTCGACCTGGTGCGCGAAGTTGGCAGAGGACGAAATTTTTTAGCACGTACACGTTCTTGCCACATTCTGTACACCGCTCAGGCGGTCGGCCGCGAAAACAAATCAGTCTGGGCCAGGGAATTACAATTGTTTCCTCCCACTTCGGTGTCCTCCTCAAGATAGCTTGCCCCACAAAAATGATACCGTAAATTTTCACATAATTGGAAAATCTTCGTTTGTTCACATAATCATATAAACATACATTTATCACAATATACCATTTTATTATATCATACATATGTATATTGTATATATACATATATCATATATATATATATATCATATATCATGCATATCCTATCTATATGTCAAAAGCGTAATGTAACATATATTATACCGTGTACCGTAAATCATGCCATATACCATATATATTATGTGTATATAATATACTATATATCACAAAGCGAGAAATTGTACGACGAATTACGGTATTTTGGGGAGGAAAACGAAGTGGGGAAAGTGATTATACACCATGCCAGGCCATCGAGGTAGAAGTGAAAGTGACCAATGGTGTAATCAAGCGTATTGACAGTGCCGAAACGGGCGTCGATTCTTTCAAACTTGAGCTCAGCTCGCGTAGGCCATTCAGCAAACCCAGACGGACGCAGCAACAGCCTAAGACGATGACCAGCAGCCATAAAATTTTTCTCCTTTTTATTAGCCGCTCCGGAAACAAAGGACAGAGCTTTCTGTCCAGCTGCGAGGAAAGAGCTTTGTCGACGAAACGATGGTGCACGTGAAAGTATGAAGTGATGCCATTATGCGTGGATGCGACAGAAGGTCAAGAAGTCACAACCGCCCTCTGTCCATACATCGCGTGCTCTCACACCAGCAAACAATCGCGAAAATCTACAATACAAGTGAGCCGGCAAAGCCGAGAGGCATCTTGCATGAACAAAAGAAAACATGCACAGACAATTCGACGTGGTGTTCTAGAAAACTACCTGTTCCACCATCTAGGTGTGAGAAACACTACTATTATCCGCTCGACGTCCGCTAACTTTCCGCTTTCCGAGGGGGCTAAGGAAAGGGGGAAAGCGGCCATCTGACCAGTATGCATCCTTCTTGTTGCTCACTACGTTCGCTTGAAAGATGCAATAAAATTTTCAATGCGAATTCAAAAGGGATCCTTGAAAGGCAGCCTCCTAGGTAACATCGGTGTGAGGTTTCGAATTCCTCAAAATTGACGACAACCTGGGTGGTATGGCGGGTAAAACTACACCAGTGTGTGGCGGCTTTCTCTGCCGGTTTGGCGTACACTCTCGTCGTTCATGGTAGAAACAACGGGTGTGGGAGAAAAGCCGCACGACGAGACGAAACAGGAGCAGCTAGACAGGAAACTAGCAAACCATTCATGCGAACGCGGGGATTGGCGGTTTTATGCATATGGCGAAGACGTAAGGCTAAACACAAGGCGCCGTATCCATTGTAGCATGAGACCAAAGCTTACCCCACCGATTAGCTTGGCGTCTTCGCGGTTGTACCACGGATAATAATGCATCGGCTGTGGTCAGCAAGCTAAGGGTCTGCCATATTATCGCCTGTATGACACGGAAGCAGATTTTGCGCGACAAGTGACGCGACGTGCTGACAGCCGCCGCGGCTGTTGACCAATGTAAATCCTGCAGTCAACACGGGGAATGAAATAATTTTATTGACAAATAATGGCTCTGCAATCTGCATAGCTTTTCGGTGCATTGAGCTTTTTTGTAATTTTCTCGAATACCTCTGAGAGACTGTGGTGCAGAAAAATGCCTGAAAATCCCCTCTAGCATCGTTGTCCTACAATATCATGCACGCTGCAGCAGCTTGCCTTTTGAGCTACAACAAAAACTTCTGTGTGCACAAACGCACGTCTTTTAGCTTATCAGCACAGACAAGCTGTGTGCAAGAAACGTGTCGGCTGAAATCTTCGGCGGTCGTCGACTGCACGTGTTGCGTACCTCGACATTTTAGATTCGTCAAGCTGCGAAAATCGCGATGGCCAGCGCGTCGCCGGTCGAAATTCTCACCGTCATGACACTCATACTCGGGTATCAGCGTGTTACCGTTTTCAATACGTGACCGCAAATGACCCTTAAAAATGCTCAGGATTGCATCGGGAGAAGCCTGCGTCCGTTCGTGCTCGTGCGACGCCGACTGCAACGTGTGCGAGCTAGCCGGCCCAACGAAGACGACTGTCCTCTGCCTGCGCGGCGACAACAAGACGCAGCTTGGCGTCTACTACGGACAAGCGATGGGCGAGAAGCTCGTCGAGCTCAAGCGCATCATTCTCGACCACTACGTCGGAGTCGATGGCGTCTCGCTCGGCTCCGTCTACGAGGTGTCCCGCCTCTGGCATCTCCAGTACGATCGATCGACCTTCAGCGACTTCGTCCGCGGCGTTGCGCTTGGAAGTGGTCTGCCGCTCGCCGACGTCCAGCTGGTCAACTCGATGGTCAACTACCGGTTCGCGTACGAAGCGGTCCCACCAACCTCGTCGCCGGGCCATGGTGCCCAGTGCGCGTTCGCATACGTTCCGCCAGAACGATCGGCGACTGGCGAGGCGCTAGTTGGACGAAACTACGATCTCTCGGCTCCATTTGATCGCATTGCCAAGGACTATCTCACTGTGACCGTCTTGCACGAAAGGTGACAGGTTTGAAGTAGCGACGGTTAAAATAAAAAAATTTTGTACTCAAGCAGAGTCAAAAGCTTTCTAATTTTGCGGAGAAAGAGGAAGGGATAAAAAGTTTCAACGTTTTGCGGATGTATTCAATGGAAAGCTCCGAGGTAGTTCGAATCGAACAAATGCGAATCAAACCCGAAATGATTTGATTCATCAACTTTATTAGATTGCTCATAAAGTTGACCACAGCGGTCGTGTTGCCAATGCTTTTTCATCTGATCTTTTTTCAGCGATCTCGTCCCAACCGCGTTTATCTCTCTCGTCGGCGAGATCTATTGCGAAAACTGCTTGAATCGGCACTCGCTGTTTCTCTCACTGAATAACGGCGGTCCGAGCGGCGGCTTTGAGTCAAACGCGTTCGAAAAGGTGTTGTAATCATCCTGCGAAAAAATTGATCACAATTTTCGAGCTTCTAGAACTTGCTTGCTTCGACCCTCGAGATCATGCAAAAATCGACGAGTTTCGAAGAGCTCGACCAACAGATGCAGCAGCTTCGAAGCGGTGACGTTGCGCTCATCTGGAACGCCGCGACGACGGACAAAACGAAAATCTTCGAGTATACCCCGTTTATGGGCATGCACGCGTGCGAGCCCCGAAATCGAGGTGACCCCATGGCGGCGACTAACTTTTTCCAATGCCCGGCGTGGTATGCACGCCGAAGTCCACCTCAGCTAGCGGCGACGCCGCCACAGGACGGGAGCTGCTGGCAGGGCGTAACGCGGCGCGCTAATTTGCTAAACCTTATCCGGGCAGAGTCGCCGGTGTCGGTGCAAAGGATGCGCGATGTAGTGATGGCGACGAGACTTGAAGATGGGGGCGCCCGCTCATCGCATACGGTCTATCAGCTCGTCTACGACTTGAAGCACATGGTACTTTCGTTGACGACGAACGCTGATGCTGGCTGGATTGATCTAGAGCTGAGTAAATATTTTCTTTGACCTCCTAACAGAGGCAGGGACTGTCGTGAAAGTAAAAAATGTTGAACTACATATTTGGTGTTGCTGCTCGTTAGTTAAATAATGAATTTGCAAGTCCATCGTTTGTCGAGTAACTTTAGAAATTTGTGTGCCTAGTTCCGCCTCAGTTGTGCTTTATTGTCCGTGGGTAAAAGTATCAAACTGCATATCTGTTTTTTTCTGAGAAAACAGAATAACAGAAAAAATCTGTTTTTCTGTTTTCTGTTTCAAAATTAAAACAGAATAACAGAAAAACAGAATAACAGATTGTTTTTCTGTTATTCTGTTTTTCTGTTATTCTGTTTTTCTGTCATTCTGTTATTCTGTTTTTTTTTGCATCCTGCCTGGAGCCCGAAGGGCGTAAGCAAAAGGATCGCTAACGGACAAAAGTCTCCTTCCTCCCCCTCTTCCCCTCCTCTGCC